>ML380088.1:0-39043 GCA_005239525.1 Nicotiana knightiana
ATATATATATATTGCTGCGGCGCGCAACCCGATCCATATATAATGTATATTGATGCGGCGTGTAGCCCGATCCATATAACATACACTACAGCGTGCAGACCGCTCCATATCACATACGCTGCGGCGTGCAGCCAGATCCATATAATAGTCGAATGCGCTCAATGGGGTTGTACACACTCCTGGAGGGGCTCCTTCAGCTCAAGCGCTATATTACTGCGGCGTGCAACTCGATCCAATGTATATATTGTTGTGGCGTGCAGCCCGATCCATATATAATGTATATTGTTGTGGTGTGGAGCCCGATCCACATATAATATAAATATATTATTGCGGCGTGCAGCCCGATCCATACCATAATGTATATATTGTTGCGGCGTGCAGCCCGATCCATATGTAATATATAACATATATATTGCTTCGGTGTGCAGCCAGATCCGTAACTATCCTCTCATACTCGGCTCTCGGCCTCATTACATATATATTCATAAATATCCTCACACACTCGACCCTTGGCCTCATTACATATATATTCATAACTATCCTCACATACTCGGCTCTCGGCCTCATTACATATATATTCATAAATATCCTCACATACTCGACCCTTGGCCTCATTACATATATATTCATAACTNCCCTATGCCTCATTACATATATATTCATAACTATCCTCACATACTCGGCTCTCGGCCTCATTACATATATATTCATAAATATCCTCACATACTCGACCCTTGGCCTCATTACATATATATTCATAACTATCCTCACATACTCGGCTCTCGGCCTCATTACATATATATTGTTGTGGCGTGCAGCCCGACCAATAACTATCCTCACATACTCGGGAAATTCATCTTAACTTACGGGACTCAGCCCAAATTACTTCTCAGAGTTTCAAAATTGTGATAACAGTGAAAATAACAACAAGTAGAAAACATGACTGAGTTCACAATTGTTCTATCAGGATAGTGTAAGAATAATGTAAAAGTACCTCTGAGGGTCTAAACTGGTCGGCACAATGCCCCAAACATGGCTCACGGCCCATAAACAAGTATAAATCTCCAAAAATACAGGATATCGTAAGATTTCAAATCGAATATGCGGCTTAATAGTTGCTACGGAACGGACCAAGTCTTAATCCCTGTCGGTGCATGCCCACACGCTTGTCACCTAGCATGTGCATCACCTCATTTACCAAAAAAATATCAAATACCGGGGTTTCTTACCCTCAGGTTTGGAGTTACAATCGTTACTTACATCAAAACAGCCCAAAAGCTACTCCGCGATGCGCTTGTCCCTCGAATTGGCTTCCCAAATGCTCTGAATCTAACCAAAATCATATTAACATCATCAATATATGCTAATGGAACAAAACCCAATCGAAAGATATAAATTTTAACACAATTCTCGAAATTCGGCCAAATCCGAGCCCCGAGCCCACGTCTCAAAATTTAATAAAATTTACATCACTAGAATCCTCATCCTCCCACGATTCTATACATACCAAAAACTCCACAATCAGACCATAATTGCCCACTAAAATCACCAAAATAATTTCCAAATTTCCTCCCCATTTTTCCCAACCATTTTCCACTTTAATTCTTCAAATTACAAGCCTAATCCGAACAAAATAGCATAGAAACGAGTTTTATAATCCGGGAAAATACCTCCACTGAAGACCCTCGAATTCCTTCTTCAACTTTCTCTCAACTCAGCTCAATCCGCAAGCAACAATGGAGGAAATGCCAAAATATTCGCGAAGGCACTTTTTATATTGTTGTGCCCCATAAATCCGCACCTGCAGACAATTCCTCGCACATGCAGACCCGCACCTGCATACCCAGGTGCGCACCTGCGAAATCCCACTAACAGTCCAATTCTCGCACCTGCGGTCCCTTTTTCCGCACCTGCGGCTTCGTAGGTGCGTCCAATGCTTCGCACCTGCGAATTCCTCCTGCCTGGCCTATCTTCGCACCTGCGGCTCCCCTTCCGCAGGTGCGGCCACACCAGAAGATTCACACAAGCAACAATTTTGCTGCAATTTCCTAAATCTAACCCTCCGTTAACTATCGGTAATCAATCCCGAGCCCCTCGGGGCCCAAACCAAACATACCAACACATCCCATGACCTCATTCGAACTTAGTCGAGCCTTCGAAACACCAAAAATAACGCAAAAACACCAAAGTCACATCAAATTCGAGCTTATGAACTTTGAAACTTCTAAATTTCGCCAGTGATGCCGAAACCAACCAAAACACATCTGATTGACCTGAAAGTTTGCACACATATCCAAAATGACATTACGAACCTCATCCGGAAATCGCCAAAAACTAATTCAAGCCTAATTCTACACCGGACATCAAAACTTCATTCCGAAGACACTCCTAAGTCCCAAATCACCCAACGAAGCTATCTGAACCATAAAATCTGCATTCCAAGATCATTTACCAATAAGTCAACTTTTGGTTGACTTTTCCACTACTAAACCAAGATAAGAGACTAAGTGTCTCATTTCTCTCCAAAAATCGCTCCGAACTCGAGCCAACTAATCTAACACAACATAATGAATCTGAAACATATATAATGAAGAGGAAATGGGGGAAACTGGGCTAAACTCTCGGAACGACCGACCGGATCGTTACATCCTCCCCCACTTAAACATACGTTCGTCCTCGAACGTGCCAAGGGTTATTCTCCAACACCATGAAACCGCCGCGTAACCTCGCCATGCACATATCCGGGGGTGATCCCACGTCACCCTATCCCATATAGACCCAATAGCACAACACAATTGAAATTTCGAAATCCAACCTGACCCATAAACCTTAGAACCAAATTTCCACTTCTGATGTAATATACAAGATCAAAATTCCACAACTGTAAACTGAACAGGTCTCAACATGCTGTATCAAGACATATATGCACCCCAGATGAAATCACATAACACATTGCATGACTCAAACACTTATAGCGATACCTCTTAACCACAATAACTGCTCAGATTAACTCAATACCAGTACATAACCTCTTATCAAGAAATGCCTCGCTCTAACACTTTTATATACTGTCGATGATGAAAGAAACATGTAGAAAGTAACAAACATTCGTCCGATCAGTCAGACATGAAGGTCCCCCTTCCTAAACAGGAAATATAGCAGATTTCTAAGCCAACTCCCGATATTTATCCTTCCAACTATGTTGTAGACAATTCAGACAATATTCATTCTAGGTCCAATGACCTATTCTCATCCAACACGACCACTCTGATGACATGACACATAGATACAATTCGGAGCCATAACCTGTGCAACTCGTGCACTCAATAGCAACATCCCGACGTAATCAAATTATATGAAATATTCGCGGAGAGGACTGTCCTACCATTAATAATTACCATCACAACATCATGCTAAAAGCCTGGAATACACCGTGAAAATCAAAACACACGAATCCAATACCAAAGGTCATACCCCTACATAACTCCGCTACACCGCGCGAACTCATCCAAACGTTGGTCCACATGAAATACTACAAGCCAACTTGCCCAAAATCAATAACCATTCGAAATTTGACATCAAGTACTCAAAGTGCATTGCCATAACCATGGGGAAACCGGACGATTAATCAATACGCCTCAATCTTGCAATACCCAAATACTTACCTTACTCAGATCCCTCTATAAACCCGCACCGTAAGTGCATATAACTAACAATCACCACGCCTCGCAACATCGAAGGGTAGCTCGTAGATCACCCCCAGAACATGAATAAACTCAATCACAATCAAATGGTATATTCCTCAAAAATAGAAATTCGGAGTCAGAAATTTCGACTCGGTGCAGAACACACACTCATACGGGCCTACCAATAACCCTGAATCAACTCTGGCCACCCACAACAGATAGATAAGTTACCGAAAATTTCACAATGAGTGAATCATGGTACATACAAACATCTGACTAGCTTTGCTCGTATCTTCGCAGTTCACTACCACAAAATAACCTAATCATGAGAAGTCTCAGTCTCGAATACATAGCACATCCCTAATATTGAATCATTCAATAGAACCCATTTACCCAATAGGGTACATTACGACCTGTATCGAATAATTTCCATTACTCGAGTCATTCTTAGACTCCACATCTACACGTCATAACTGATCTACCAATATACCTCGAACTGAAACCAATACGGCACATAATCGTGCAATCAACTTATCATTAACAGACTCCCCCACTTGGCTCAAAGCCAACGATCTAGACAAACAATAACTCACAATGTCCATAATAATACAACCCGTCTAATAGCTCAAGTCATCTCCACATCTCGCATTCACCATTGTAATAGTCATGCCAACTTCCACAAGAGATCTACGCTCAATTACAACATATATCATTTACTGGTAGAAGAGAACTTACTACCGAACAACATAAGGATCACACACCCCAGGACAACCCGCAGGAGATACCCCTGTCGGCTTAGCCTCAAACTGATATCTCTCTCTACACTTCCAAAGATCATAACTATCACGCAATCACTAAACCCTTCTTTATCTAAACATAAACAACGCCTACCCTCGAGGAATCACAATATGCGGTATATGAACCTAAAGCTGATGGCAGAAGTAACACTTCAAAAAATTTTCATACAATCTCTTCTCCCTCAAGGTCTGAAGCACAACTCTCAAATGTTGCTCATGATCCTCCCGAGGTCGGAAATATACCAAGATATCATCAACAAACACGATGATGAAAGAGTCCAGATAAGGCCGGAATACACTGTGCATCAAGTGCATAAAGGCTGTTGGGGCATTGGTCAGCCCGAATGACATAACCATAAACTCATAGTGACCATATCTAGTCCTAACAGCAGTCCTCGGGATATTTGGCCCTCGAATCTTCAACTGATGATAGTCAGAACTCAAGTCAATCTTGACAAAAAAAATACCCTGGCACCCTGTAACTGATCAAACAAGTCATCAATACAAGGCAAGGGATATGGATTCTTCATCGTCACCCTGTTCAGCTGCCGAGAATCAATACACATGCGCACAAAACCATCCTTCTTATTAACAAACAACACTGGTGCACCCCAAGGTGACATACTAGGCCAAATGAACCCCTTATCTAGGAGTTCCTGAAGCTGCTCCCTTAAGTCCTTTAGCTTCGTTGGTGCCATACGATAAGGTGGAATAGAAATAGGCTGAATGCCTGGCACCAGGTCAATACCAAAATCAATGTCCCTGTCAGGTGGCATGCCTGACAGGTCTGCAGGAAACACATCCAGAAAGTCACGGACCACAGGAACTGAATCAATAGCGGGAGTCTCACCACTGACATCCCTCACAAAAGCCAGGTAGGATAAACACCCCTTTTTTACCATACACTGAGCCTTCAGGTAGGAAATCACCTTGCTAGGAACATACTCAGAAGAACCTCTCCACTCAACCCTCGGAAATCCTGGCATTGCTAAGGTCACGGTCTTAGCGTGACAATCAAGAATAGCATGACACGGAGATAACAAATCCATGCCCAATATCACATCAAAATCAACCATACTGAGTAATAGTAGGTCCACTCGGGTCTCCAGAACCCCAATAGTAATCTCACGCGACCAATACACACGGTCCACAACAATAGTATCGCCCACCGGAGTCCACGCATGAACAAATGTAACTGAATACTCACGGGGCATATCCAGAAAATGGGCAAAATATGATGAAACATAGGAATATGCTACCCCTCGCTACGCATATACGCCAGGATGCAATCAACGAATACAATAACAAAGGAGCACTGATACGGCTGGAATACACCGTTAATCAAATACACGAACTCTATTGGGGCAATGATTGGCCCAAAAGACATCACAAGGAACTCATAACTCAGCAGAATGATCTGCTTCGCTCCACAACTAAACATCATGAGAAGGCTTCCAATACACTCACAACTCGAAGCCATATACAAAATCGAAACAGAAATCAAACACTCCATAGTCCTTGCCACATTCCCAGCCACTCATTTTGTCACAAATCACAGTCCGAACACATCTAACCATCAAATCACACTCACCACATAGGCATCCAACCACAAAGTCCCATCAATAAGGACATCAACGGACATATAAGTCCCCAAATACATGTGCCCACACACAAAATCTCAGCACTCAAGCCACAGAATAAATCCGGCCGCAAGTCCTCCAGACTAGCCCATTACCAACATGCCACAATCATATCTCATCCATGGAAGTCACAAGTCATCGATGCACAGCTGATACCAAGCGCTCTCGGACGTAAAATACATGGAAGGAATTCAAGAGTTACACTCTTGGCTGAATAAAATGGATTCGCACGACAAGAATTCAAGAATGTGGTATTTTCCTAAGGGTTATGCAGCCTCTCAAAGATAAGTACAGACTTCTCCGTACCGATCCGCAAGACTCTACTAAACCTGCTCATGACCATTGAATCCTATGTAACCTAGCGCTCTGATACTAACTTATCACAACCCCAAACCACAGTTGGCCGTGATGGAACCTATCGTAATACTAGGCTAGCCAATTTACTGAAAATAATGAAATAATTTTCCATTTAATACATCAAATATCCGAATTTTCATAATAATTCTGTTTATTAAGCATTTCAAATACAATAAAAAATGATTAGAACCTCTAAGCACAGTCCCAACATCGGAGTCAACCGTCATGAGCATCTAAGAGATGATACAGTCTAATACAAATCCTCTACTATAACAAGTCTGGGAAGAAAAGTACAAATGATAGAGTAGGAAGGAGAAAGAGTAGGTTGCGGACGCCGAGCAGCTACCTCAAAATCTCTGAACAATGCTCCAAATGGGGTAGCTCAACTATCGCTCTGCCCGGTACCTGAGTCTGCACACAAGGTACAGGGAGTAACGTGAGTACGCCAACTCAGTAAGAAACCAAATTATCTAAAAACATGAGTGTAGTGACGAGCATTTATAAATCATGTAAATCCATATAATAAGTGACTGTGGAAATAAGTAAATCAATTCAGGAATTTACATTTCCGAGTATTTCGTAAAACTCCAGTTTCCATTTAAAAATCTCGTATAAAAACATTTATCAAACATTTATCATCAGAGGCTCAGTGTAAAGAAGAGTGAAAAATAGTAGTTTCATAAAATATAAGCCCCTCGGGCACAGTATCACTCCCAATAAAGCCTCTCAGGAAAGCCTCTTAGTCACTCGTGACTCTACTCTCATAAGTCAATGCTCACACTCAACACTCTCACTCATCAGGTACCATATAACAACTGTTGCGGCATGCAGCCCGCTCCAATATATATATATATATATATATTGCCGCGTCGCGCAACCCGATCCATATATAATGCATATTGCTGCAGCGTGAAGCCCAATCCATATAACATATGATGTGGCGTGCAGCCCGCTCCATATAACATACGCTGCGGAATGCAGCCCGATCCATATAATAGTCAGTTGCGCTCACTAGGGGTGTACAGACTCCTGGAGGGGCTCCTTCAACCCAAGCGTTATATTACTGCGGTGTGCAGCCCGATCCACATATAATACATATATATTGTTGTGGCGTGCCATAACCATGGGGAAACCGGATGATACCATGCCATACAAATCGGAAAGTGCATAATCATTACGCCTCAATCTCGCAATACCCAAATACTTATCTTACTCAGATCCCGCTATAAAGCCCAAATAATCCCGCACCATAAATGCATATAACTAACAATCACCACGCCTCGCAACACAGAAAGTAGCTCGTAGATCACCCCAGAACATGAATAAACTCAATCACAATCAAATGGTACATTCCTCAAAAATAGAAATTCGGAGTCAGCAATTCCGACTCGGTGCAGAATACATACTCATGCGGGCCTACCAATAACCCCTAATCAACTTTGGTCACCCACAATAGATAGATAAATTATCAAAAAGTTCACAATGAGTGAATCACAGTACATACAAACATCTGACTAGCTTTGCTCGCATCTTCACAGTTCACTACCACAAAATAACCTGTTTATGAGAACTCTCAGTCTCGAAGTCCATGAAGCGCATGAAATGTCACGACCCGAAAATCCCACCATCGGGCCGTGATGGCGTCTAACATTGAACCCGCTAGACAAGCCAACGTGTACAGTTAAACTAACATGATAACATCGAATTAATAGATTAAGCTAAAAACAGTTCACAACTTAACAGCGGAAATAAATAAAGTTTCAAAACTAAGTAAAGACAACATAATACAACATCGTAATAATTTTCCAAAACCTGGAGTCACAAACTCACGAACTGTCTATAGGAGTGCTAAATACAAAGTCTGAAAATAAATGTATGACTGTCTCTGAAAGCTAGAGTAAAAGCAAGACAGAAATGAAGAACTAGGGATAGGAGAGACGCCAAGGCCCACGAACGCCAGCGGGTATACCTTGAAGCCTCTAGGATGAACTGAAGGGCACTCCCACTAATGATGTCCACTGGGTCCGGCTGCGTAATCTGCACAACATAAAGAAGTGCAGGTGTAGCAACTGACCCCATGTACTGAGTAAGTGACGAGCCTAACCTCGGCGAAGTAGTGACGAGGCTAGGACACGACAACAAAATGTACCTGTGCAGTTCAATAGTATAGTAGAAACTAAACAAGAATACAATTACGGGGAAGAATATGCTGGGGGTAAGAGATAGAAAATACTAAAATGACTTAAACGAAAACAACAGTCTAAAATATCCGAAAATAATAACGGGAATTGACAACACAAATTAAACAGTGAAAAGATATAGCACGGCATGTCCCCTCGTGCATAATAATATAAAATATGGCACGCAATGTCCCCTCGTGCATAAACAATATAAACATGGCACAGAATGTCCCCTCGTGCATAACAATATAAAATATGGCATGGCATCACCCTTCGTTCTTTTACACTCTTCCTCACCAAAACAATGACAATATCAATGGCAAGGAATACAGCATAGTGAAAATACAATTCAAAATCACCCGCAGGGGGAAAGTATCAGTCAATATCATAACGATTGCATGGAAAGGGTCTCAACTATAACCAATCATTTCAAATATATCCTTTACAATTGGGTTCTCAATCGAACCAATAAATCATGAGTTCATCAACCAGATTTTTCAACATTAATCAACTCCCAAGTAGAGACAATTGCATATTATAACGAACATGGAGGTAATAATAAGGTTTTTATCGAAAATAGACTCACGGGCATGCTTGACACACAATGCATAGGTACCCGTCACCTTACCTATGCATTGATCATGATAAACACTTAACACATAGCATACAATACCTATTCCCTCACCCAAGTTAGGCAAGACACTTACCTCAGGTCCAAAATATAGCAATCAACCCTCTAACACCGCCTTTCCTTTAGAATTCAACTCTGGAATAGCATTATCTAGACATAATTAACTGAAGTATATCAATAATGATTCAATAAATCAATTCCATAGCCTAATTACCCATTTCCAAGAATTCTTCCAAAAATATCAAAACTCGACCCTGGGCCTGCTTGGTCCAAACACGAGGCTCGGACCAAAACCCGATCACCCATACCCCCACGAGTTCAAATATATGATTTGTTTTGAAATCCGACCCCAAATTGAGATTGAATTTCCTAAAGTCCCATAATCCCTAACTCTACCCAAATCCCCTAATTTCTACTTGTTTTCATGATTCTAGGCCTAGATTCGAGTGTGATGAAGGAAAAATGGAAGAAATTGGAGCTGAAGTCACTTACCCAAGTGGTTATGGAGGAAAACTAGCTTGGAGGTCGTCAATGGGGGTTTGAGGAAGAAGAGAATGATGGAAATGAAAAAAAATCCCGAAATGCATTATGTTTTTAAGCTTTAAAAATCACTAGGTAATTTAACCCTGTGCGTCCGCATGCCCCAAGCCGCGTTCGCGGAGGTTTAATTGGCCTGGCCTATGCGTTCACGGTTGGGAGGCCGCGTTCGCGCAGGCAAATCACTACCCAGGTCCTATGCTAACCCAGTGCGGACGCACACCCTTCCCCACGTTCGCACTGCCTATTCCCCATTACCCTCCACGTTCGCACCTTCAGGGGTGCGTTCGCATAGCCTATTTTCTATCCAGCCCCTATAACCCTGTGCGTTCGCATAGGGTAAAATACATGGACACCAGAAAATGTAGAAAAACCAGATTTTTCTAACTTTATACACCCCGTTAACTACCCAAAACTCACCCGAGCCCTCGGGACTCAAAACCAAAAATACACACGACTCCCAAATCATTATACGGGCTTATTCAAGTACTAAAACCGCCGAAATAACATCAAAATCAATGAATTAAACACCAAAATCTATGAAAGTCCTCAAAAACTTCATTAACCATTAACCTTTCCATTTTCGATCCGAAACGCATCAAATCAAGTCCGTTTTACACCAAAATTTACAGATAATTCATATAACACATATTAAACCTGTTCTGGGATCCGGAATCATAATACGGGCCCGGAACACAGATTTCAAATCAAATTTCATTTTCAAAAGTCTTTATTATTTTCAAAAAATAATTTTCTTTAGAAATTTATTTCTCGGACTTGGGACCTCGGAATTCGATTCCGGGCATACGCCCAGGTCCCATATTTTCCTACGGACCCTCCGAGACCGTCAAATCACGGGTCCGGGTCCTTTTACCAAAAATGTTGACCAAAGTCAACTTTATTTCATTAATTATCATAAATTCAACAGTTCAACACATTTCCACATAAAATCTTCCCGGCTACGCGCTCGGGTTATGCACGCACATCGAGGTGAGATAAATGGAGGCTTTCGGAGCCTCGGAACACAGCTTTTGCTAAATTACACAAGATGACCTTTTGGGTTATCACATGAAATACTATATCTGATCTCAATTCCACTGCTCGAATACATAGCACATCCCTAATACTGAATCATTCAATAGAACCCATTTACCCAATAGGGTACATTACGACCTGTATCGAAGAATTTCCATTACTCGAGTCGTTTCCAGACTCCACCTCTGCACGTCATAACTGATCCACCAATATACCCCGAAGTGAAACCAATACGGCACATAATCGTGCAATCAACTTATCATTAACAGAATCCCCCACTTGGCTCAAAGCCCACGATCAAGACAAATAATAACTCGCAATGCCCATAATAACACAACTCGTCTAATAGCTCAAGCTATCTGCACATCTCGCATTCACCATTGTTATAGTCATGCCAACTTACACAAGCAATCTACGCTCAATTACAACATATATCATTTACTTGTAGAAGAGAACTTACTACCGAACAACATAAGGATCATATACCCCAGGACAACCCGCAGGAGATATCCCGGCCAGCTTAGCCTCAAACTGATATCTCTCTCTACACTTCCGAAGATCATAACTATCATGCAATCACTATACCCTTCTACATCTAAACACAAGAAACGCCTACCCTCGAGGAATCACAATATGCGGTATAAGAATCTGAAGCTGATGGCAGAACTAACACATCAAAAATTTTGCATACAATCTCTTCTCCCTCAAGGTCTGAAGCACAACTCTCAAATGCTGCTCATGATCCTCCCGAGATCAGAAATATACCAAGATATCGTCAACAAACACGATGAAGAAAGAGTCCAAATAAAGTCATAATACATTGTGCATCAAGTGCATAAAGGCTGCTAGGGCATTGGTCAGCCCGAATAACATAACCGGAAACTCATAATGACCCTATCTAGTCCCGAAAGCAGTCTTCTGGATGTCTGGACCCCGAATCTTCAACTGACGATAGCCAGAACGCAAGTCAATCTTGAAAAAACAAATTCCCTGGCACCTTGCAACTGATCAAACAAGTCATCAATACAAGGCAAGGGATATTGATTCTTTACTGTCACCCTGTTCAGCTGTCGATAATCAATACACATGCGCATAAAACCATCCTTCTTCTTCACAAACAACACCGGTGCACCCCAAGGTGACACACTAGGCCGAATGAACCCCTTATCTAGGAGTTCATGTGATCTTTAAGGAAATGAATAAGTTTTTTTCCTCAGCTCGGGGGCTAGCCTCGTGCCCAGGTATACCTTTCGTTCGGGCTGATGCTCGGTCAGTGTGATTTTTTCCAGATCTTTGACCGTTGACTTGGTGGAATCAGAGCCATCGACAATTATGAAGGATCGAGGGATCTAGCAGTCGTCATCCTCGTTGATCCCTTGCTTATCCAATTAGGTCGAGGCCGATGTTTGTGGTTGCTATTTGGCCTCCTGTTTTCCCTTTAGAGCCGATCCTTTTGTAGAGAGTGCCGATACCGGTATTATACTTCATCGACTGCTAATATTTCTTTGGCGGCAGGCTGCTCCTTGTAGATCGTTTTAACCCCCTCTGATGTCGGAAACTTCAAAACCTGGTGAAGGTTCGAGGGTACTGCCCTCATGTTATGGATCCATGGCCTTCCGAACAGGGTGTTATACCTATGTCACTCTCGATTACATGGAACTTCTTTATTGGATGGTCCCGACCACGTTAACCTGCAAAGTTATTTCACCTTTAGGGTCTAAGATGCCATGTTGAAGCCGTTAAGTACTTGTGCTGCAAGCACAACTTGATCCTGTAGGCCGAGCTGTTCTACGAATCTCGATCGAATAATGTTGGCCGAGCTAACTGGATCAATCAAAACATGTTTAACTTGAGTTTTATTCATAAGAAAAAAATATTGCTAGTGCGTCGTTGTGGGGTTGTGAGATCCCCCTCTACATCCTCGTCATTGAAAGACAAGGTCCCTTCTAGTACATAATCCCGAGTTTGCTTTTCCCTCGTGGTCGATACCTTGGTGCGCTTGAATATGGGTCCATGTGGAATATCGACCCCTCCAACAATCATGTGGATTACGTGTTGTGGCTCCTCTTGGTCATTCTGTCTGTTTGAATCCTTGAATCTGAAGTGGTTCTTAGCCCATTCTCTTAAGAATTCTTGAAGATACCGCTCGTTGAACAACCGAGCTACCTCCTCCCTCAACTGTCTACAATCTCATGTTCTATGGCCATGAGTGCTATGGTACTTGCACATTTGATTAGGGTTTCTCTAGGCTGGGTCAGTCTGTAGAGGTTGAGGCCATCTAGTGTCTTTGATACGCCCGATGACTGAGATGATGGCTGATGCATCAACGTTGAAGTTGTATTCTGATAACCGAGGTGCTTCTTTGGGCTCGACATTCCTTTCGAAACTAGTCTTGCTCATGAGCCCACGAGAGCTCTGACCTTGATCATTTCTTCTATCACCTCGGACGGGGTTGCGTCCAGGACCGTTGTTTCTCCGACCTACACTGTATGGCTAGTAACGATCTCTATTTGATCGTAGCTCTCGGTCAATATCCCTTTTAACTCTGTCGATGAGCCTGGTAGGTTGAACGGACCCGGAAGGGGTTCCCAACTGGTCATCTTCGACCTTAATCTTTGTCTGATACCGATTATGTACATCTGTCCAAGTGACAGCTGGGTATTCGATCAAGTCCTATTTCAACTATTGTGAGGCCACCGAGCTTCGTACGTTTAATCCTTGGGTGAAGGCCTGAACGACCCAATCATCGGCAAAAACTCTCTGAGCATATCGTTATCTTTCTGCTTCACTTTGAAGAGGTCTGACTTCCTGGTCTCGACCTTTATGGCTCCGACGTGTGCTTTAATGAAGGAATCTGCGAGCATGGCAAAAGAATCGATGTAGTTGGGTGGCATATTATGGTACCATATCATTGCTCTCTTTGATAGGGTCTCCCCAAACTTCTTCAGCAATACATAGTTGATCTCATCGTCCTCTTGATCGTTCCCCTTAATCTCACATGTGTAAGAAGTAACATGATCATTGGGGTCAGTATTTCCATTATACTTGGGGATTTCCGGCACGTGGAATATCTTTGGAATGGGTTTAGGAGCCGCGCTTGGGGCGAATGGCATTTGCATAAACTTCTTTGAATCCAAACCCTTCAAAATTGGTGGTGCCCCGGAATTTGATCAACTCTGGAGTTGTATATTTCTACCTTCTTGTCGTTGGCTTCAATTTTCTTCTCTCCTGACTCAACCCGCTTTGTTAGCTCCTCGAGCATCTTTATGATAGCGGGATAGGTGCCACATTCATTTTCGTGTGACCTTCTCGGCACTGATTCAGCCCTAGGAACAATTTCTTGTGATGGTTCGGGCTCAATCCTGCTTGGTGCAAGGTTTTGGTTTTGGAGTTGTGTTATTGCAGTGTGTTGAGCCTGCAACATCTAGAATATCACTCGAAGGATGATCCCACCTTCTTTGCCGCCCTGCGCTTTCTGACCGGCTGATCGAACGTCTCTGGGGACGCTATTTTCTAAGTCAACAGCCATATTTGCATTAATGGCAATATGGAAACTGACGCCAATGGGGTCTGCGATCGGAACTCCATCGAGGTCAACGAGAGGCACCTCGTTCCCTGGGGGGGCTATCTTGTCGTTTTCGCCGTAGAAATCGAGACTGTTGTCGGTGTGTGTGGGTACTGCTTGAGAGTTCGACATGTTGATCCTGGAATAAAAAAATGCATACAAGAACAAGTGTAAAGCCGTGTGTGTTATGAAAACTAATACCAGGCAATCACTAATATCCTTAGCCCAACGGTGGGCGCCAAAAGGTTTACCCTTTAAATCGGATAACAATTACATTTATACGTGGTTTTAAGTATATGTGATTTCACTTGGCACAAACTGATAAATATGAAGATTGATATTAGAAATTGACTATAAATAGAAATAAAGTTGTGTCGCCCTCGAAACAATATAATGCGCAGCTTTGGCCCTCGAGCTATATCGTCCTTGGACCAAATGAGTGTGATATTGAAAAGTATGAACTGAAAAAAAGAGTATGAGAGCTATAAAAGAGAAAATATAATATATTTCTTTGTTCTGCGTGAATGTGATCATTACAAAATGATTAGAACCTCGTTTATATAGTAGAAGAGTTTTACTTATGGTATAATTCTAAATACATAAGGAAATCCCATGATTGACCAATTAACCGATCTTGACTTGATTTGTGCCGAGATTTTTGCCACGATCATTGCCCGATCACGGATATCTCGACTTTTCGTTATTCGACTCAGCATGCTTCCTTTGATCTCGCTCGATCTCTATCCTGCTCGGTCTCGATCTCGACTAGTCTCGATCTCGGTCGGTCCTTGACTCACAAGCTTGACGATATATCTTCATGTCACGATCCGATATAACTTGGGGCCGAACCTTGGTCTGATGTCGTACATTGTATCAAATATTAATGAAAACTCGCTAACAGCAAGTTAATTATATGTAATCATATTAACAACTAAAAACCCAAGAGAAAATAAAAAGAATATGTAATATTTGTGTGTCTGTATAGGTATAATTCTATTTCTTTATGTCAAACCTACTTTCAAAGAGGGCAAATTAAAATGCGATCGACAACAATATATTTTAAGATCATTTGGTTTTCTTCTCTTCTCTTCTCAAACAAATCAACATACAGCACTCTTATAGATCCTTAAGGGGTGGTTGATAGTTAAAGATAATTTGTTGTGAACTCAAAGATGCCAAGATTTTCTTTGTCAAAAACCCTTTGAAATAACGTTAATCCACTCATCAAACTAAACAAAATACAAGTAGAGCAGAAAAGCGATGCTATAATCCCCACTCCACAAAATTAGTGAGTTAAATTAAAGGTGAAAAATATTTCTCTTACAACCTTTCTTTCCTAAGGCTTTGGGGAGCGTTATGTTTAGAATTAGATACTCTGTCCATCCATTAATGGTAATTAAGTTTTGTATATATGATTAAGAAAGGGAAAGAGGTAGCACCGTTTTTAAAAAGAAAAAAATTATTCCAAAGACCATTATATATAAAGAGACGTTTGACTAATTATTAAAAATCGATTGGCTCTCAATTGCGACACAAAAGACATATAATCTTTGGCCTCCATTATTTTATGGGAATGATTAATATCAAAAGAACCTAATTCTCTGTCAGCAACAGTGGATGAAATTGAAGCAATAAATGAAGAATTTCTTTTTTCTTCCCACTTTTTGATTCAAAGGTTCTCCTTTAAAGAGACAAACTTAGAGTATTAATTTAATACATTGTTTCAACTAGTATAAATATATTAGGACATTGCTCAAATTAAGTGAGCAACACAACTCCTCATCACTCTCTAACACTCCTTTCCTTCCCTTGTGATTGTTGCAATATTTGCATTTGTTTCACCAAATTTGGAAGACATTCTAAAGAAGGAAAGATATAATGAAGGTTAGATACCACATACTCAACTTGTTTTTTTTTTTTTTTTCATTTTTCATTTTTCATTGGAATAATTTGGCTATTTTTCATTTTCCATCTCTAGTCGCTGCGTACTTGTAGTTCTACATTCGGAACTTCATGTTGGGGTTTTTAAGCATTAATAGATTAAAATAGGGTGAATAGAAAATGGAGGGGAAAATGAAATATTGGAGTAATATTTGAGGTTCACTCCTTGATTGTCCCACATGAGAAAAGGAAATTTTTTTTGATGGATATATAAGCAATTGCTCTTCTTCTAGCTCATAAAGAGTTGAGAAGAAGGCAAGTCTCGCGTCGTCTTCGTCGTCGCTCGTTCGGCTCGGCCTTGGCCTCGGCCTCAGATTTCAAATTTCAGCCCAACTTTGGCTAATACAAGTCCATTCTCTCAGATTTTACATACTAATTTCTGAGTTCTCCTCCTTTCTTCTGCATATTCTTAACTTCAAAGAAAGCAAAAGTAAGTGTAATTTGCTACCGAACTTTGTGTTCGCTGAAACACTGAGGTTTGAAATACCACTACACCAGTGTGTAATTCGTTCTATCCTGGGAGGAAATAATCCATAACCTTGGGTACTAGGAGGGGATTAAATTCCTTAAGGAAACACTGTGAATTCAGTGGACTCGAATTGATTTTGTTATTTCATTTACATTTCTGTTTATGTTATTTTATTTTCTCCAGAATTATTTTACAAATACAGATTACTAACATTGCATATATCTATGAGTGTATAATATAGTCACGAATACATAGTTTTGACTTTATGTTTTGATTAAAACAATTTGATTCGTCTTCGGTTGAATTAGTAATAGACAGAATAAGGTTGAAGTTTAGATAAAAATGTGAAAAACTCCGATCTTGCCAACCAAGCCACTTAAGATAGACAAAAAAAATGCAAAAAAAATAAAAAATAAAAATTTATAGATGTTATACGAAGAACATACGCTATAAAAAAAACATACAATACCGTGTTTTGCATGCATGATTCGAAGTGTAGAAGTATTCTAATAATTTTAGCATTATATATTTGCTTCTTGAAAAATAAAAAGTCCAGGTAGAAAACATTGCTTAAAAAGAAAGCAATGAAGAAGAAAATGTTCTCACAAAAGTCAGAAGTTGCAATAACTCAAAACAGTTAGCCAGTGTGGCTCCCATATGCTAGCTTACAAAATTAACCATATCCACAATAAATACAGAACAAGTTCAACACTCAACTGCTCTTCCTCTGGACCTTTCCCCGAGCACCAAAAAGAAATAAGTGAAATACACCAAAATGTTATCATTTTATAAAACTAAGACAACATTATTGTTTTTTCAATTTTCATCCTTACTATTCTGTGTGAAGACATATATTTATTAATTATTCATTTAAAGAATATATAAAAATAACAGATCAAATAATACTTTTAACTAGTATTCTCTCTGTTCTAATTTATGTGAATCTGTTTGATTGGGATACGGAGTTTAAGAAAAAATGAAGACTTTTTGAATTTGTTGTCTTAAACAAGTAAAAAATGGGCTCAAAGTATTTGTGTGGTTATAAAAGCTTCTCATTAAGGATTGAATTGGAATTTTAAGCTAAATTGTTTCCAAATGTAGAAATGAATCATTCTTTTTTTAACGAACCAAAAAGAAAATATGTTTACATAAACTGAAACGGGGGTAACAAAAATGTTTGACCAACAAATAGAGTGTAGACAAAATAATATATTCCCTTTGTTCTAATTTATGGGAACTTATTTGATTGGATACAAAATTTCAGAAAAATGCAGATTTTTTAAATTTATAGTTATAAATAAGTCAAAAAGAGGTACAAAGTATTTGTATCGTAATAAAAAAGTTAAATAATAAATTTAAACTAAATTATTTCTAATTTTAAAGAGAAATGATTCTTTTAAGAACTAAATAGGAAATAGATTCGACCGGAGTACAAAAGAGCCATCACTATCAAGTCAAACTAGTTGCAGCGAGTCCAATTGCTCTTTGGCGGTCGTCAACCTCGTATTTCCTTCGTTCTTCTGTTTTCTTTCTTATTTTATCACGTGGCTTTGAATATTTTCTTTCTCTTTTTCCTTAATAATTATGGTGTTGGTCGGTAGGTACAATATGATATTTATATATTTCAGTTTGGTATCGTACTTAATTAAATTTGGTATGATTTATTTTTTCTCATTTCAGTTTCGATTTATTCGGTTTGAATACTAACTAGTGCATAGAGTCATAGACGGTAATATTCTTAATTAAAGTACCCAAAAATAAAAAAACTAATGTTTGTTGACAAAAGTTTTGTTCAAAACCAGTATATACCAACCTACAGAACTTAGAGAAATATCTTGTTACTTGCTTAGAGTTAATTGATTAGGTTAGAGAATATAAAAAAGTAAAATTTTAGATTAATTATACTTATATTATAATTAATAAAATATAATATATATTTTGATACGGTATTAATATTTTGATATTTCATTTTAAAACACCTAATATTAATTTTTTTAGAACTTAAATCAAATACTATAGCAAATACAAAATTATCGAATACTTAACATCAAAATTTTTGATTTCAATAAAATAATTCGATATTTACCGCACCGCCCTACTTACAACTAGGGAAGCAAAAAAAGTTGCATGTACAGCTTCCACTTCAATTTTCATTTAGACAATTTTCTTAGGGACGGTAATAAACAAGGAAACAAACAAGGAGTAAATATAATAAGAATAAAAGGGACGACAGATGGCTTTCCCTATTATTTATATTATATACTCTCTCTATGCCATATTTCAAGCAACTGTACTAATTTCAGCTCAAACTGAGTTAAAGAGTTATAAGTAGTGAACAGTGTGGTCCATTGAACTCAGAAATTAATAGTCTGCCTCTACTTTAGCTACCTAGTCGTCATTGATTTTCTTTTTTTCATAGAGCTGTAGTAGAAAGAAAAACTCATCATTTCTGTGTTTTTCTTCTTCTTTGATATCTGTTACAACCACAAAGATGGGAGAAAACAACAACGTTGCTTCAAAACACCAAGTGTTCGATGTTTCCATCAATGTCACTGAATCCAAGTGCTTTGACGATGATGGCCGTCTCAAACGAACTGGTTATCCTCTTTTTTTCTCATAACCCCATTTCAGTTCTTGAATTTTGGAGAGTAAAATTTCTGATAAATCTTTGGACATTCTTTCCCCATTTAATTTACAGGGAGTGTTTGGACGGCAAGTGCTCATATCATAACAGCTGTGATTGGTTCGGGAGTTCTGTCTTTAGCGTGGGCAGTAGCTCAACTTGGTTGGATTGCTGGTCCTATTGTTATGATTTTGTTCTCTTTTGTTACTTATTACACCTCCGCTCTTCTTGCCGATTGTTACCGCTCCGGCGACTCTGTTTCCGGCAAGAGAAACTACACTTACATGGATGCTGTCCAAGCCAATCTTGGTATGCATATATTTCTTTTGTTTCTTTCCTTTTTTTTTTCTTTGTTGGAAGGAGGTCATTTTTCCGCCAAAATAACTTAATATTCTGGGTTCACACATACTCTTATCGTTAGCAAGTTTCGTATTTGTCCTAACTTTTAACGAAACTCCCAACATATCTATTGTCCAACATTTTAAAAAATTGAGTATGACGAAACACTTTTAAAAAAGGTGCAAAATTTATATATTCATTTTGACTACAACAACATTGAGTGTATTCCTATGAGTGGAGTCTTGAAAGGATAGATGTGCGCTGCCTTACCCGACTATTTCTGGAAGACCCTCAATTATACATCTATTTTGACTATGATTTAAAATTACTCTTGATTATACCTCTAAGTTATAGCGACATTAAAGACAATTTATTTACTAGCGATAAGGATAAAATTACAATATTTTGTATGGTAGAGAGGTTTGTTTCTCTTTCTTTCTTTTTTACTAATTTACTCAAATTTGGGTATTTGTTAAAACTGATTTCAGGTGGGCTCCAAGTCAAGATTTGTGGATGGATTCAGTATGCCAATCTTTTTGGAGTTGCTATCGGTTACACCATTGCATCTTCAATTAGCATGATGTAAGTATAGTTGTTAAATTTGTGATTTGATCATTTTCCTCTTAATTTTTTTAGGATGTGAGCTCATTTTTGTTTGTTTGTATTATTTTCGGTGTAAAAATGAACAGAGCTATTAAAAGGTCTAATTGTTTCCACAAACATGGTGATCAAGCTCCTTGCCAAGTATCCAGCACTCCATACATGATCATGTTCGGAATAATAGAAATCATCTTCTCCCAGATCCCAGATTTTGATCAGATTTGGTGGCTTTCAATTGTAGCTGCCGTTATGTCCTTCACTTACTCTACCATTGGACTAGGCTTAGGAGTTGCTAAAGTGGCAGGTTTGTTAAAAAAAAGTTCCATATTTTCCTTCAAAAAATTTCAGTTTTAGTTAATATTCTGCCTCACTTTTTTCTCCGATACCCTTTTGAATTTTGATCACAGAAACTGGAAAAATCGGAGGAAGTCTCACTGGAATTAGCATCGGAACTGTGACTGAAATGCAAAAAATTTGGAAAAGCTTTCAAGCCCTTGGAGCTATTGCTTTTGCCTATTCTTACTCCCTCATCCTTATTGAGATTCAGGTAATAATATAGAGCCTTTAATTTATCACTTTTCTGTTTTCTGGAGGAGCATTTTATTAATTTATCTGTTTCAATTAATTTCTAAATATTATAGGATACACTCAAGTCTCCACCATCAGAATCCAAGACAATGAAAAATGCAACTCTAATTAGTGTAGCAGTAACAACAGCTTTCTACATGCTTTGTGGCTGCTTTGGCTATGCAGCATTTGGAGATCTTGCTCCTGGAAACTTACTAACTGGTTTTGGATTCTATAATCCTTATTGGCTACTTGATATAGCGAATATAGCCATCGTCGTCCATCTTGTAGGTGCATACCAAGTTTACTGCCAGCCCCTTTTCGCCTTCATTGAAAAAACAGCAGCAGAATGGTACCCCGAGAGTAAATTCATTACCAAAGAGATTAGTGTCCCGATTACGGGCTATAAATCCTTTAAACTCAACCTCTTCAGGATAATTTGGAGGACGATTTTCGTCATCATCACCACGGTCATATCTATGCTATTGCCATTCTTCAATGACATAGTTGGAATTCTTGGAGCGTTTGGATTTTGGCCGCTAACTGTCTATTTCCCTGTGGAAATGTACATTGTGCAAAAGAAGATAACAAAATGGAGCACAAAATGGATTTGCCTTCAAATGCTTAGTGTTGCTTGCCTTATTATCTCAATTGCTGCAGCAGCTGGTTCTTTTGCTGGTGTTGTATCTGATCTACAAGTTTACAAGCCTTTTAAGACATCTTACTGATGATACTGAATTGGATTGTCAACATTTAGGAGAGGCTTCAATTGTTGTTGATGTTCATAACCAAAACAAGGCCAAAGAAGGCCTTGACTAGCAAGTTGTTGTTTTTCAGATTGTACTTCTTTTTAGTACCATAACAAAAAAGGCAGTCCTTCTATGTATTTATGTTGGGAACTTTGAAAGGGCAAAGAAAGTCGTAATATATCAACTGTGAATTGTAATCATGTTGCATTAAAAGTTTGAAATCGGAAATGAAGCCAATGTCTCAATTTATTCAACTCTTCCTTCTAATTTACCTCTCTCTCATCCCTTGTGGTTTTCGACAATAATAAAATTTCCTAGATTTAGCAAATTATACATACTCTAACAACCTACTAATAAGGATCAAGTCCAATCAAGGTGTCACGACCCGAAATAAGCAGCGTAGCCTATGCTACTCTTAGAAATCCGGAGTCACAAGTACATGAGCGAGTAAAATACTACAAATATGGTCAGAAATAAAGTATAACTATCTGAAACTAGATAAACAGTAAAAACAGGATAGAAGGGGATTTCAAGGATTGCGAACGTTATGCAGCTCTACATCAAGTCTCCTGTATGAGTCGGATCCGAGCGATCTCCTCTAGGCACCGCTAGGACCAACACTGGGATTTGCACAAGAAGTGCAGAAGTGTGGTATGAGTACAACCGAGGGCATGTGCTTTATGAGTGTTGAGCCTAACCTCAATGAAGTAATGACGAGGCTATGACAAGACAATCACTATAAACCTGTACGAATAATAATAAACGCAAAAATATAGAAAAGGCAAGTAACTCATAAGAAGGGAACCGAAAGGTCAACTAACAGAGGGCCCCATAATACATCATCTCATAACGTTATATCACAATACTGAAATAGAGCATTATAGCTACAAACAGTTACAAATACTCCATTGCGGCGCAACCCGATTCCAACATTTATCACAATATCTGTTGCGGCGTATAACCCAATCCCAATATCATTTTGATATCTGTTGTAGTGTGCAACTCGTTCTCATTATTATTTTATTTGTATGTTGTTACGGCGCACAACCCGTTTCCAATATCAACTCATTAACATGAGCAACTCAACATAACCAAATTCTGTAATCTCAACACAAAAGGAAATAAAGCATATACAACATCAAGGAACTACCAATACAAACAAAAAGTAACCAATATCTCGTATTCACAAAACCTCGACAAATCATCAATACAAAAATAACTAAAAGACTCCCACAATCATATACAACATCATAAACGATACAAGTAAGGTAAAGACACTAAAGGCAAGTCAAGACATGAATCAATAAAAATATACAATTAATACATATAGGAACATAGAACAGGTAAGCAGGTATTGATTAAGAAAATGAATAAACCGAAATATGTAGCAATTAATTGACAAAAAATAATTACGGTATGAGTGACAACTAAGGACATGTAGCAAATCAAAGCATTTAACTAAATATAACATAGAATAATAAATATATGAAGGTAAATACCCCAAAATGCGTGTTTTAACTCATGCCAACACATATACACTCGTCACCTCACATATACGCCGTTCCCACACATAATTAACATAACAAATAGACCAAGTCTTAATTCCCTCAAGCCAAAGTTAAACACGACACTTACCTCTTTTCGCAATCAAATCAATAATCAGCCACGACTTTTCCTTTTGAACAAGCCTCCAAACCAACAGAATCTAGCCAATTATCGTTCAAACATTTCAAAATAAGCTTTAGAAATTACTCACAAACGAAAAAAGATTAATCATTAGCTAAATTGAAAAAGTCAACCCCGGGTCCGCTTGGCTAAAATACGAGATTCAGACCAAATCCCAATTACCCATTCATTCCCAAGCCTGGTTATGTGATTTATTTCGAAATCTGACCTCAATTTGAGGTCTAAATCTCAATTTTATAAAATTCCTAAATTCTACCCAAAATCCCTAATATCTACATTAAGATCATAGATTTGATGTTAAAAATTCATGAAAAGTAATGAAAATTGATTGAAACCAGTTAATGTTTTTTACCACTGATTTTGGGAAGAAAATCGCCTCTATGGAGTTGAGAGTTGAAAAAGGGTATAAAATGAGCTAAGTCCCAACTTCCCCATCTTTTACCCAATCACAGACGCAGCATTTGTGAAGTCTTGTTCGCAAATATGATGTCTACAAATGCGACACAGTGATCGCAAATACAATCAGTGCATCAGGCCCAATGAAGTCGCAAATGCGACATTTGGTTTGCAAAAGCGAAGTACCCCCTCGCAAATGCAAAACTAACTATCTGGGTACTGCGTCGCACATGCGGTCTCAGCTCAGTTCGCAAAAGCAAAGGTACCAGCCCCTCATCCCACTTTCTCAAATGCGATCCTTTGACTGCAAAAGCAAGCTCGCAAATGCGAGATCTGCAGACTACACCACTAACAGGTCTTGTACCAGCAATTTCAATTTCAACTAAAACTCGTCCGAAACTCATCCAAGCCCCCAAGGCTCCGAACCAAATATTCACAAAAGTGTAATAATATTACACAAACTCGTTCGCTAACTCAAATCATCAAAATATCGTCAAATAACAAGAATCGACCATCAAAATTCAAAATTTTAACTTGAAAACTCAATTTTCACATTCTTTCACGTAATGCATCGAGTTGCGCTCGGGTAACCTCGGACTCAACCAAACATGCGTACAAATTCAAAAACATCATATGAACCTACCATAATTGTCAAAATACCGATCCAAGGTCGTCTACCAAAAATATTGGACGTGGTTAACCCAAACCTTATATTAAGTTAAAAATTACTTTTCTTCAAATTTTTTACGTTAAAACTTTCCGAAAGGCGACACGGACCATGCTCACAAATCAAAAAATAACAAGTGAAGCTATGAGAGATCTCGAAACACATAAATTTAGGTAAGTACTCAAAATGACCTATCGAATTGTCACACAAGGGAGGTGACCGGTGCTTAAGGGCGGCTAAGACCACTTGGCAAGCTTGCACCTTTCCTCGTTAAATTTTGATAAATCCGTTGTAGGACGATGGTCATTATTCAAGCATCTTAGTTTAAATAGAAATACCCCAAACCAATGTAGCTTCATTCCTAGGCGCAAGGCTACTGATAACAACATTATTGTCCAAGAAGCCATTCATACATTCAATAAAGCTAAGGGTAGAGCAGGCCATATGATGCTGAAAATTGACTTTGGAAAGACTTTCGACTATCTTGAATGGTCTTTTATTAGATATTCTTTAGCTAGTCTAAATTTTCCTCCTAAACTAACTTTCCTTATACTGTATTGTGTCACAACCTCGTCCATATCCATCTTAATACAGAGCAAACCATCGAACTCTTTCAACTCAAGTCGCGGAATTAGACAAGGTGACTCTTTATCCCCTTATCTATATATCATTTGCATGGAATCTTTGACATGTTTGATAAATCAAGATATTAACCAAAACCTTTGGGACCCGATAAGAATTGGTAGAGTGTCAACAGAGATATCACATCTATCTTTTGTCGATGATTTAGAACTTTTTGTAAGAGATGACACTAAAAATACTTCTACTATTATCAATATTTTCAACAAGCTTTCATCTGTTTCAGGTAAAAAATTAATTTTGCCAAATCGAAAGTTTACTTCTCCAAAAATGTGCTTCTACACACCCAACAAATTATAGCAAACTCACTCAACATGACCCCGTCGTCAAAGTTTGGTAACTACTTAGGTCTACCCTCACTAATCACTATCCTAAAAGCACTGACTACCAATACATTATTGATCTTAAGAATAACCGTCTACACAGACGGAAGGCAAAAATGCTATCCCTTGCAGGGCGTACTACACTCATCACAACAGTTTTAGCAACAATCCCTAGTTACGCAATCCAAATAACTTTATTACCAAAAAGTTATATTAAAAAAATTGTCCGTATCCAACGCAACTTCCTTTGGAGTTCTACTGAAAAAAAAAGAAGAATTCAACTACCAAATTGGAAAATTGTTACACTCCTTAAGACTATGGGCGGATTGGGAATCCCTAATATTAATGGTAAAAACTCAGCCCTACTCTCTAGCCTGACTTGGCGTTTTACAAATCCATAACAGCTTTGGGTTAGAGTTTTAAAAGGGAAATACCAAACACGATATCTCCAAAATGACTTTAAAATGAAACCATCTGACTCCTATATCTGGAAAAGCATTATTAAAAATATTTTATTTTTTAATAAAGGAATCACTTGGAATATTGGCAACGGCTTCAGTATTAGCCTCTGGGAAGATAATTGGATTTGGCCGAATGACTCCCTAAGGTCTCTTATACATGGTCCTCTCATGAAACTAGATATAACAAAAACTGTCTAAAATACTTTGGTGACCGAAGTAATGATATCTCCTGAAATAATTGAGGTGGGCATAAGTTAGATTAAACATCACCCTGCTTCTATTATGGGATCTTTATATACAAATAGCAGACCATATTAATTGTTTACTTTTACTAGTCATATACATAAATTATACACAATTATACATATACAATACATAAATTATGTATATATTATACCTTCACCGGCTATTTTTAGTTTAAGTTATTGGGTGGTGGCTATTTGGTTTAATTATTATTTTATTTTTATACATTTATTTATTTAAGTATGAAGGTAAAGGATGATATCAAATGGAACCTTTCCAAGTACCATCCAAAGTGCCCTCTTGAAAAGCACAAGAAAACAAAAATTATGTAGTTGAAGCTAGGCCACAACATGCCACAACTCCATCAAATCCATATAGTGTGGAATCACGCATTTCCTTTTTGGATCGAATCTGATTTGATAATTGGCCTGTGGGTGGAAATAGTTGGAGCAAATTGCTTTTCATATATAACCAACAAAGTAAAGTTGAACATTTTGGAAGTGAAAAGGACCACTCTTTCTATTTCTTTTTTCACTTTACAAATAAACTTGGATTATAAACAGAGAAACCTTTAGAAATTGGAATCGATGACCATCAGTCTACATCAAGAAAAGAGTGGCAAAAGCTTAAAAGATAGTTTAAAGATCCATTACAAGAAAATGGAAAGGGATGGAGGAGGAGAATGTATATGGTTGTATAGGATATGACAGGGAATGATCCTCCAATATTTCCAGTGTTCAACATATTCTGGAGTATGCGTGCCATTTTTCTAGAATATGCAATTGCTATTTGTCACGACCCCAATTTCCCACCTTAAGATCTCGTTGACACCTAGTATCTAAGACTAGGTAAGCCTAACATTTAATAATAACTTAACAGAAATAATCAACAGAAATACTAAAGCAAACTAAACTCATATAAACTTCCAAAATAGGATCTCAACAATGCTCTTCCCAAAACCGGCATGACTGAGTCATAAGCTTTACAGAATAATCTAGAATGTCTATTACAACACTATTTGAATAGGAAAAACAACAAAATAAAATGATAGGGAAGGTGGCTCCAAGGCCTGCAGATGCCGAGCAGGAATACCTTGAAGTCTCCGGAAGGAAGCTAACAGTGTCCAGCACGGGCAGACGTACCTGGATCTGCACAAAAAGATGTGCAGAAGCGTATTATAAGTACATCACAACGGTACCTAATAAGTATAAAGCCTAATCTCGGTAGAATAATGATGAAGCAAGCTCAAGACACCTACTAGAACAAGATAAACGTAATAGAAATATAATAACTACATGTAATGGAAAATATAGAGATGAATAATAACGAAGCAGTTTAATAATTTAAAGTAATGACATAACTGTGAGCATAAAGACAATGACAAGGAACAATGAATGAGAATCATAATTGGTCAACTACGGAACAAACTAATAAGCAAAGAAGAATAAAAGCAACAAGAATAGTTCAAGCATTACTCTTTCCAGCGTGAGATGCACAACAAGAATCATAATCGAGGTATCACATCGTATATAACAAGAATCACAATCGAGGTACGCTTCATATTAAATATTTTCAATTTCAATCATAATCTTTCCTTATATCACACCTTACATTTAGTTTTGAAAAGACCAAATACCTAGAGGGACCCTTAAACTTGCCTCCAAATATCATTTTGACACTTAAACTTAAGATTGTTCTTATTGAACATTCCAATATCATTCAAAATGTGTTTATCGAACCCGTCATGACCATCTAGTAAAACAAATATCGCACGTGAATTTCACTCACCATGACGTGGAAAAAATAACAAATAGATAGATGCCATATGGCACTTTAGTCAGGCTAATCAAAAAGAAAAAAAAGCTTTTGACCAAAAAAGAAATGGAGAAAAGAACTACTATACATATTTAAACCCCCCTCCCACCGCCTCCGTCACCTTCTTCCCAACCATCCTCTTTATTTTTTTGTTCCATGGAATCCCACCAGCCCCTTTCATAGAAACCCACCTCCACCTTCCCCAACCTCTTTGGCTCTTCAACCACCAGATGAAAGAGTGAGGGAGATGTGGGAGAGTTATGAGATGGAAAATGATGGTTGTGTACATTTTCCAAAATGATTGTCCAAAGTGATGATGCAGAGGTGGTGTCGTGGTGGCTGACAAGATCAAAACACTACGCGCGAAAGAATCAAGAAATGAAAAAGAAGAAGAAAGTAAGAAAATATTTGGAAAAGAAGAAAAAAGGTTATTTAAGTGATTCACGCGCTCAAAATCTGAGTGAAAATCACTTCTTTTTCCATGTCACATGAAGGGTTCAATAGACACACTTTGGATGATGTTGGAGTGTTCAATAGGAACAATCTTAAGTTTGAGCGATAAAATGATATTTGGAGCCAAGTTGAAGGGGTTATCTAGGTATTTGGCCTTTTGAAAATTATTTTTCCCAAAACAGCTACCCTCGTTTTAGCCCAACTATTATACCGCATGAATTTAAATAGTTCCCCCACTAGCAATACGCATATCAAGTCCACCTTATCTCACTGTATGCGTATCAACCCCAAGCTTTATACAACTGCATGCGTATCAATATTACAACATAATCACGACTCACACCACAAGTGCCCATATGCCACAACTTGCCAAAAGAATCAACAATATCAATATTTTCACAACGAATAGCCATGGATCAACCACAATGTATACAAGAATCTCAATAATGATAAAATAAAAGTGAAAATCTCAACAAAAAAGATATCTTAACAATTAACTACTTCACTTCAATGTGATAACGACTTTCTCAACTTCAACACAAATGACTCAACAATAAGATATTTCACGAAATAACAACTTCAATTACAAGTAGTTTAACAATTTAAAGATGTAATTAAACACAAGGAAAGCAATATGTCACGACCCCAGTTTTTCACCTTAGGATATCGTGATGGCACCTACTCTATAAGGCTATGTAAGCCTAACATGTGCCGATTATTACTGAAACGTAACTACTTAATACATTAAATAATAATTGATACAACATAACTGAGTCAACGTCAATCATACAATCCAAAGCCGGTAGTACAAGTCATAAGCTTTTTTAAGAGTCACTAGAAATAACAATACATCACTGTCCATGAATAATAGGAAACAATGGAAATAAAATACAACAGAAGGTGACTTCGAAACCTGCGAACGTCAAGTAGGTATACTTTGAAGTCTCCAGCCCCGCAGACATAAGTCTCAAACCAACTCGATCATAACTACCTGGATCTGCACAAAAATATGCAGAAGCGTAGCATGAGTACACCACAACGGTACCAAGTAAGTATCAAGTCTAACCTCAGTAGAGCAATGGTGAGGCCAGGTCAAGTGTAAACCTTTGCAGGATATAACTAAAGCTAACAATGTAAAGATCGTCAATGTAAGACCAACAACAGGAGGACCACAAATTTACTACAATCACTGAAAATAATAGAAGCGCGAATAGCAACTAGAAATAAACGAGTAATAAAGAAACGGATGACAAATCAATCAAATCGTTCATAATGCACAATTTACAACAAGAGTTACCCGAGGTACTAGTCCTCCTAATCTCAAATTATAAGTCACAACTTTCAATCTTACACGTATAGCACCTCGTGCCCATATTTTTTCAAATCACTTCCGCACGGCAAAACCCACATGCCACCATTTATATTATATCCATGTCAAATGATAACTAAAATGTTCAAGATATTTATTTATATACGATAAGTATAACAACCTTGAATAAATTAGAGAATCAAACGAGAAAAATGAGTGTTTTAGAAATTATTTGGGTGAAGAAAATAATATTTTCAAATAAAAAATAGTATCAGATAACCTAATGAATTAAGTATAGAATTATTTAAATTAAAATATAACAACGATTTTTAAGTAAAGTAAAAACAACAGATAGAGTAAGGAGTTTAAGTGAGAAATCAACTAAAGTGAAATATGACAAAGTATTAAGAATAGTAAAGTACCGGATGACGACGAGTTTTAACTTAAAAGTCACATAAGGTAATCATGCTAATAATTATTTTATTTAAAACCGTTATATTACCAACAACTTAGTAGGGTATGAGGTAATGACTCTACGCAGTAAATTCATCTTGAAAATCAGTTCACCAAGTAACCACAGAAGCACAGATTTACACCTTGAAGTAATACAACAGTTCACGTAGGATGCATGACTCACACAAGACACAACGACAACAACAAGTATAAGACACAGAATCTGTTGCGACGCGCAACCTGATCCCACTGTATCATAATTATCAATATCATATTCCTCCCTTATTTCACCATAGCATCATTTATCAATATTTGGCACGCCCTAAACTTGAAGAGGTGTGGTCGACACCCAGTGCCATACTCGGCCCGAGCGTATCACTCTGCAACTGTGAAATCTGGAGGGGTAACCCTCAACTTAAGCCGATGAGGCCATATTCTGAATCATATGAAAATAACGTCTACAACCAATAATACCAAACTAATCATCTACATAGGGTTGGTAAAGCCACAATACTGATATAAAAAAGTACAAGATTCGTTTACAAGCCTCCAGGGATAAGTGAACTGTATCATGGTCAGGACAGGGCCTCGACCTACCCATCAAATCTGCATATATAAAATGGACCAAGGTATAGACCTGAAAACTCCGAGGAAGTAGAGCTTACCAACCAAGCCGATGTTTGAATTTGACTACTAGGAAGGTCTATCTAGCTGTTTATTAGGACCTACAGGCATGAAATGTAGTGTCCACAGTAAAATGGACGTTAGTACGAAATAATGTGCCGATTATGTAAGGCAACAAAATAACTGAAAGTTGAAACTGAACTGATAATATAATAACTGAAAGTACATGGAAGTCAAATACAGTTTGAAAATATGCTTACCTGATGATACTGGTTTAGCTCTCTCAATATAGTAAGTAAAATAGATTCCGACTTTATAAGGCTCGGTATGTGTAACTGCTAGTAGGCTCGCTCATAGGCGCTCAACCATACTAGGCTCTATATCTCAGCCATTCTGGGCTCGCTCATAGGCGCTCGACCACAGTAGGCTCGGTATATAACTTACCATCTGCTCAGAGGTGGCCGAATAGAGGCCTGCCCATCGGTTATAGCTCGATGGTTGTGAAAATACTGTAATACTGTATATAAATAGACTCTCTGCTCTCTTGGCTGAAAGAATACAAAACCAAACTGAATATGAAGTCCCGATACGGGAGAATACTGTAGCTTATGAGACTAGGATAATGTACATAAATTCATGAAAAAGAGCTTCTCTTTATGCCTCGTTGTCAAACGCATGTAGTTACTGGATCATGCCAAAATGAAGGAAAGGTTTAGCCTTAACATACCTCATCATAATCTGTCCAATAACCATGTTGAACCCGTCTCATCGCACCTTAATCTTATTTGTTGAATATCTCAGTTCCTATCTTGGTTCTTCAATCCTTTGGTTTTTCTCCAATTAGAACTTGAAAAGAAGAGAAAATCATTTAGGGTTTTGTGTTGAATTTTTGGTAGAATTTTGCTGGGGTGTACCTCTGATTTTTTTGCTATATTATGAGTCTAATATCTGAAGGAAATCAGCCCTTAAAATGCTATTTGTCCGACCCAAGCTAGCTCCTTTGTGGACATGTTTTGTCCTTTCATTTAAGCAAGTATGTGATACACCTACTTGTTACCTGTGAAGTCTCGCAAAAACCCAAATATCTCTTTTCTTAGATATCGTATTGATAAACGGTTTAATGAGTACGAAGCTAGACTCGTAGATATTCAATTTTGTAGGTAGATCATTCCATAATTCCAAGTATATTGGGAGATAAGTTCAGATACATTTGACCTAAATTCCAGCACATTTATGATTGTAACTTGTGATGACCTTTGCCAACTTTTTCTCCACAACTATCTTGACTTCAAAACATAACATACAACTATCATGCGACAAACATAACTCATAACATAACCTCCTTATCATTTTGATCACCCTAGTATCACCCCAAAATTACATGTTATAACATCCCAACTTGTTGACTTTCGACGAAACTTATTTTCTTCAATTCGTTTAGCTTCTAAGTTTTCCAAACCTCTTGGTAGTTGCAGTTCATGATCTTAAATATTTGTAACCTCCAAGTTAACATGATTAAATTACTTTATGTACTTTCAAATATGATCTCATTTCTGAGCTTATATCGATTGACTTATGACGTACTCTCACGTACAAAAATATAGGGTGTAACATCATCCACCCCTTTGGAACATTCGTCCCCGAATGTTGACTGATGCGCTTATCAGTCTCATTACCTATAGATATTAAGAATACTTTCTTACTGTCCATGACATCCGGGCAACTATTTTTTGAATAAAATTCCACCCTTTAGGCCCCTTTCTCGCACACGACCTGTGGTCGCGATTCTTCTAATCTGGTTACTGTTTCTACCTTCTATCGTGCAACATGTACGACTCTATTCCTGCTATGCGACTCTTCTCTCCTTTTTCCTCCAACTGTTATCCAATCACTAGGCCTCACTTTGTGAATATATACAGAGCTATGACAAGTTGTCCCTTTAGGCATCTATAGGTGTACTGAAGTCCTTCACTTGGTACTTTGTCGAACTTACGACTATTTCTATATCTTGTTTCATAGCCTGAGTTATCTATCCTTATGTATTTAATGCATCTAGGTAGGTCAGACTATACTATAACACTTACTTCGATATTATCGAGGCCTGCTACTTAAATCCAAGTTAGTCTCTCGCTGCTTATCCTATATGTATAAATCTAAGTCCTTTAATGCTTCCTCATTACTGTTTATCTTAAGAATGACAACCTAATCTCTTCTCATACTTTGGAACTTTTATCCATTTATATTTGATTCACCTTAATTTTTATCTATAATCTACAACTGATAACTTGAAACCTCTTACGTAATACATTGCCACTAGGGCTCACGTTTCATAGGGGGAACATCTGAAGATATTTGCATGATCCACATAGGGACAATACTATCCTTCAAAAACCATATTTCATCGTACCCCAACATGATTCATCTTACGGTGGTATTCTAATCTCATGCAATTCATAAAATCCCTTCTCTTTGAATAATTACTCAATTGAAAGCCTAAATGTCATCCTCTTAACATTTATCACAATTACACCCTTATTCTACTTCCAGGGCAGCATTCCCTCTTTTCTAAATGCTCCTAGTCTTAAACTCCTTCGATTTCATTCAAGGTGTATTGAGTTTTTTTTTTAATAACTTATGGAAACCATCAACTCTGTTGTTTTGATGTGTTTAATCCCGAGGGATTACCTATTCTCGTCACCTTCTCACTTAACTTTTCTCATCCTTAGTCCCGTCTACCTAAAAACTTGTCTCTCTACCATACTTTAGCTTGCGACCTACATATATTTGTTTATACTACTTACAACCATCTTATAACTTGATAGCACCACATATTTCCTTATATTATTCTGGAACCTCAATCGAGACATCACATCATCTCTAACTCTTCTTTACTCTCTTAACTAGAACTCTCAGTACCTAGAAACCATATGCTAGAAAATATGCCACTGAAGACACAACTATCATTTGTGGATACTGAATCATAGTGCTTCTAACCCTCTATTTGAAGTTTGGACTATTCACAACCTTCTGCACTTGAGTATCTCATACCTTCTTCACCTTTACCTAATTACTTACCTTTAAATCTAGCATCATATTTTCTGTGTCACGCCCCAAACTAGGGGAGGCACGACTGACACTCGATACTGTATTCGATCGAGTTAGCCACTATACATACTAGCTAACTAAACTGGGGGCCCAACAGATCGGGCATCACAACATCTGAAATACTAAGACTGGACCATTAAGGTCATGACCTGAATAACAATAAGCCATATAAAAAAAGGTACACAAGCCAAAATAATAAAGTGCTAGCTGGCCGACGAGGCCGCGACTGAAGACATACATGCCTACACACATATATATACATGCCAAGCCTATGGTCTGGAGACTGAAAGATGCAAAAAGAAACTCAGAATAATGTGTCCACAATAGCCTCTAAGAGTGTCATAAGCACTGTCGGGACAAGGTCCCGACTATACCCAAACTATACAACAAAAGTAACCATCCTATGGAAGCTCCAGGAAGAGGTGGAGCTTACTAACTCACAACTGAACCCCGAAATCCTAGCGGAGGGGTCGATCAGAGTCCCTACTTGGACCTGCACGCACGAAACAAAAATGCAGTGTCCCCAGGCAACGGGACATCAGTACGAATAAAAATGTACTGGTATGTAAGGCAGAAAGTAGAATCATACATAGCTGATGTAAAAAGGGTAATAGAGATACCACCTGACACTGAAACTCTGATAGCCTCCATGGCCGACATCCGACCTCATAGTAATAAAATATGCATGGTATGCTCGTGTAATGGTATGTCGTGAATACATATATATTGATGCAAATGCATGACATACCCAACCAAATGCTAGCAATGGCGGTCTCTCCCGGTAGCTAACCGGTATCATATTGCCAACCTGTGGCCATCTGTACAATATATATAGTCTTTCGGGCAAATAGGCCCCTTACCTCCGATTATAGCTCGAAGTCCATGCATAATATGCCATGTAATGATATGAACTTTGAATTCACATAATAAGCCATTCCATGAACTTAGCCAATTTTGGCTCATTCGTACTCTTATTCTCATAATCTCATAATCACCTTCGTATCGCATACAAATGTCTCGGTGAACCTCATATGTTTTTTGAATAAGCTTGAAAACTGAACTCGACTTTTAGAAAGATAACTTAACTCTGAAGATGTTCATAAAAAGTTTAAGGTGGTTCACTTAGTCCTTATACCTGATTTCTTGATAATTAGTAAAAGAAAGTATTTCAAAAATCAAGTGTTTTAGTAGTTTAAACATAAAAATTATATTTGAGATTTTTTTTGGAAATCGAGTATCATTTTAGAGATTTTTAAAATACACTTTAACAAGGAAGAATGACTGATCGCAAATACTAAATGCCTTTATTTTTAAGTCACACAACCCAAAGACGGGTAAGAATTTATATATGGACATATAGTTAAGAAAGCCGACAAAATGACATATATAGATGTCGAATACCCTATTTAACCGAGCGAGTGGAATATCAACCTAATAGCATCATAAAAATAATTCATCTACGATCCCAATGCCTTTCTCAGAAGGTCTTCCTAGCAATAGAATAGTAAAATACCACATTTGGCGTCTTAGGAATTTCCCAGAATTCGTGCTAAAAGGAAGGACGGAGATTAGCCTTAACATACCTTGTATATACTGTCCCAACCTCAAGCTATGCAAAAGTCANGCAAATACTATATATATACAGCTTATACGCACTTATAAATAGTTCATAATTGAGTTTAAATCGGCAGATTTTCCATATGACCCTAACTTGACGAAACGTCCGTAAAACTTTGTAAAAACGATCATAAAAGAGTCCGAAGATGATTACCTTGGCAAACCAAGTATAAATCTTGAAGAACCAGAAAGAACAACAAATTTTTATCTTCCAAAAAATAGCTCCAAACACAACTAATAGAAGGGGAAAACGATTGCAAAGCGTAGAGATTGCGTTTCTAGGCACGGGGGCAAACTTTAACGATAGAAATCGTTAAAAATGCACCTTAATCACTCAAGAACACCATGGAACCCTCTCTTCAGCTTTCTCACTGGTTTGGGACGAATATGAAATGTTTTGGGGTATTAAAAGTCGTATTTTCCGACTTATACTACTTGTTTGACCCGACCCAGTTCGCGACCCGGTTTCAGGCCGGACAGTCCGTGGTAAAACAGTCATAACTTCTTACTCCGATGTCGGTTTGATGTGAGGTTTTTTTGGTTGAGAACTAATCTCGTAGACCTTCGAATCGGTAGGCTGTGGGTTCCATAACGCTTTATATATTGGGTGAAATGATCTGATACATTTGACCCAAAGTTTAGAAAATTTATTAGAGAAATTTACGATAACTTTTGCCGACCTTTATTTCGCAACTTGCTTGACTCCAAAAATTAACATGTAACCAGTGTGATATTATAATACCTCATAACACATTATTATTATCATATTAGACACTCTTAGTCTTATCCCATAGGTGCAAGTTAACTTAAACCTTCCGAACGTGCGGGGTGCTACCCGAGTCATTTCTTTAACCACGAACCTTTGTTTAAGAGATTCCTTTGACCTAAAGATTTAGTTTTGTTCCTTGATATTACCACACATTTTCAGTCTTATTATCTCAATGTTCTATACCCAATCATATATACCTTATATAACCACGCCATGTTACGTATATTACGTAAGAGAAGAGAGAAAAGAAACATATGGGGTCTCACAGTCTCCCCCCTTAAGAACATTCGTCCAGTCAAGTGAATTCCTTGGTTTCATTTCTTTTCCGCTAATATGTTATTTGCGAGGTTATATTTGTTACATTTTCAAAGCATAAATCAAATTCTGAAGATTCCAACTACTAGGATTCGTATAACTATCTCGCAATAAGAAATTTAAATTCCACTTTCAAGTCATTTAAAATCCAATTAAGTTGATGTAATGAAATAATTTCCAATTATTTAAATGCGACTCACCTTAAGTCGTAAGTAGGTGGGGGTACTTCTTCCTCATTTCCTCCTCAGCTTCCCAGGTCATTTCCTCGATGTTGTTATTTCGCCATAACACTTTCACGGAAGCCACTTCTTTAGTTCGAAGCTTTCTTACCTGCCGATCTAAACTAGCTACTGGTACCTCTGCATAAGATAAGTCTTCAGCAATGTGAATATCCTCAATGGCGTAATACATGAAGGATCTCCAATGCACTTTCATAACATGGATACACGAAGCACAAGATGGACTGCTTCCAATTCTGAAGGCAAATCAAGCTCGTACGCCACCCTACCAATCCTCCGAATAATCTTATACGGTCCAACATACCTGGGGCTGAGCTTCCCCTTCTTTCCAAATCGCATGACGCCCTTCATAGGCGATACTTTCAGGAAAACCCAATCTTTTACATCAAACTCTAAGTCTCGTCGTCGAACATCTGCATAAGACTTCTGCCGACTTTGTGCTGTACGCAGCCGCTCTCTAATAAGTTTTACCTTTTCCATTGCTTGCTGGACTAAATTAGGACCTAGCAACTCTGCTTCCCCAACCTCGAACCAACCGATCGACGACCTACACTTCCGCCCGTATAGTGCTTCGAAGGAGCCATCTGAATACTAGCTTGGAAGCTGTTATTATAAGCAAACTCAATAAGAGGTAGATGATCATCCCAACTTCCTTTAAAATCTAGCACGCAGGCACGTAACATATCCTCAACTATCTGAATAGTACGTTCTGCCTGTCCATCCGTTTGCGGATGAAAGTTGGTGCTAAGATTTACCTGCGTGCCTAGAACCTTCTGAAAGGATTTCCAAAAATGTGCTGTAAATTGAACCCCTCGATCAGAGATAATAGATAATGGCACTCCGTGAAGGCGAACAATCTCTCGAATGTAAAGCTTGGCATAATCCTCAGTTGAATATGTCGTCTTGACTGGCAGGAAATGAGCAGATTTTGTAAGCCTGTCAATAATTACCCAAATAGAATCATACCTCCGTGGAGTGCAAGGCAAACCAATGATGAAATCCATATTTATCATGTCCTATTTCCATAATGGAAGCTAAATATACTGAGTTAGGCCTCCAAGCCTCTGATGTTCGGCTTTAATTTGCTGGCAGCTGGGACATTGGGCTACCATCTCCGCGATATCTTTTTTCATTCCATTCCACCAATAGATCTGTCGAAGGTCCCGATACATCTTTGTCGTTCCGGAGTGAACTACATATCTAGAATAATCGGCCTCCGAAAGAATCTTGGCGCGGTCCAACTATCGGTACACATAAGTGGCCCTGGTATCTAAGAACTCCATCTCCAATTAGCTCAAATAAAGGTTGTCGTTGCTGTGGAACACTTTCCCTCAGTTTTATAAGCTCAGAATCCTCTTGTTGTCGCTCTTTCATTTCAGTAACAAAAGAAGATTTTTCCGTATTCTGAACGAGAATGCGTCCCCTCTCTGCATCTACCAAACGCACCTGCAAACTAGCTAGCTGGCATAGATATTTGGTCATCTTGACCTTATCAGCTTCAACATGGCTTAGACTGCCATGGACTTCCGGCTAAGGGCATCAACAACAATATTAGCTTTGCCGGGATGATATAAAATATCAACATCATAGTCCTTTAGTAAATCTAGCCATCTTCTTTGCCGTAGGTTTAGCTCCCTTTGTTTAAATAAATATTGAAGGCTCTGGTGGTTGGTGAAAACATCAATATGAACCCCATATAGATGATGCCGCCAAATCTTTAAGGCAAAGACAACTGCGGCTAACTGAAGATCGTGCGTAGGATAGTTCTGTTCATGTTTCCGCAACTGTCTGGAGGCGTACGCGATAAACTTACCATGCTGCATAAGAACACAACCTAGTCCAATTCTCGAGGCATCACAATATACAGCATAACCCTCGGTGCCATCAGGAAGAGTCAAGACAGGTGCCGTAGTAAGCCTTTTATTTAGCTCCTGAAAACTTTGTTCACATGCCTCAGTCCACTGAAACTTAGCTCCCTTATGTGTCAGTTTCGTCAATGGTGCAGAGATAGAGGAAAATCCCTCTACAAACCTTCGGTAATATCCTGCCAAGCCTAAAAAGCTACGAACCTCTGTCGGATTCAAGGGCCTCGGCCAAGTCATCACAGCTTCAATCTTTTGGCCATCAACCTTGATACCATCGTTGGTAGTAACATGACCAAGAAAAGCTACATAAGTTAGCCAAAATTCACATTTAGAGAATTTAGCATATAA
>ML380091.1:6149-30267 GCA_005239525.1 Nicotiana knightiana
TGAGGTCTATCTGGGTGCCCATCTCACTATGCAATGCTCTCCAGAAGTGCGAGGTGAACTGAGGACCTCGATCTGATATAATGGACACCGACACACCATGCAACCAGACTATCTCCCGAATGTAGATCTGGGCCAACCTCTCAGAAGTATATGTAGTAGCTACTGGAATGAAATGCGCCGGTTTGGTCAATCTATCCACAATGACCCAAACCGCGTCAACCTTCCGCAAAGTCCGAGGCAAACCAACCACGAAGTCCATAGCGATGCGCTCCCATTTCCACTCAGGAATGGGCATCTGCTGAAGTAGGCCTTTGGTGCTCATACTTCACCTGCTGGAAATTAAGACACCTTGTCACATACTCCACGATGTCCTTCTTCATCTGCCTCCCCCAGAAATGCTGCTTCAAGTCACGATACATCTTTGTAGCACCAGGATGAATAGAATACCGAGAACTGTGTGCCTCCTTTAGAATCCTCTCCCTCAGGCCATCAACATTAGGAACACATAAGTGGCCCTGAAGTCCCAGAACACCATCCTCTCCAATAGTAGCCTCCTCGGCCCTATCCTGGACCACTGTCTCCCGAAGCTCTGCTAAGCACGGATCGTAGGACTGCCGGGCCTATACTCCCCCAATAACGAAGACTGAGCAACCACATGTGCTAAAACTCGACGAGGCTCTAAAAGGTATAATCTCACCAGGCGATTGGCCAAGGACTGAATGTCCAAGGCTAGAGGTCTCTCCTCTACTACAATATAAGCCAAGCTACCTATACTCTCCGCCTTCCTGCTCAAAGAATATGCTGCCATATTTTCCTTGACCAGGTGATAAAGAATGGTGATATCTTTCAACAACTCAAGCAATCTGTGCTGCCTCAAATTAAGATCCTTCTTCTTGAACAAGTGCTGCAAGCTACGGTGGTCTGTACAAATCTCACAGGACACTCCATACAAGTAGTGCCTCCAAATCTTAAGAGAATGAACAATCGCCGCCAACTCCAAATCGTGCATAAGGTAAGTCTTCTCATGAACCTTCAGCTGGCATGAAGCATAAGCAATAACTCTCCCCTCCTGCATCAATACACACCCCAAGCCAACGCGTGAGGCGTCACAATATACTGTGTACATCCCAGAACCGGAAGGCAATACTAGAACTGGTACTGAGGTCAATGTTGTCTTGAGCTTCTGAAAGCTCGCCTCACACTCATCAGACCATCGAAACGGGGAATTCTTCTGAGTCAATCTAGTCAATGGAGCTAAAATAGAAGAGAACCCCTTTACAAATCGGCGATAATAGCCTGCTAGGCCAAAAAAACTCCTGATCTCTGTAGCTGAAGTAGGACGCGACCAACTCTGAACTGCCTCGATCTTCTGAGGATCAAACTTGATACCCTCTCCGAATACCACATGCCCCAAAAATGACACGGAGTCCAACCAAAACTCACACTTGGAGAACTTAGCATATAGCTTATGTTCCCGCAAAGTCTAGAGCACAACTCTCAAATGCTGCTCGTGCTCCCCCAGGCTACGTAAGTAAATCAAAATGTCATGAATGAAGACAATGAAAAAGGAATCAATATACGGCCTGGACACCCTATTCATCAAGTCCATGAATGCTACTGGGGCATTAGTCTAGCCAAAAGACATCACCAGGAACTCATAATGGCCATATCTCGTACGAAAAGTAGTCTTCGGAACATCTGAAGCCCGAATCCTCAAATGATGATACCCCAATCGCAAATCAATCTTAGAAAACACACGAGCACCCTGCAACTGGTCAAACAAATCATCGATGCGCGGCAAGGGATACTTGTTCTTAATGGTAACCTTGTTCAACTGCGGTAATCAATACACATCCGCATAGATCCATCCTTCTTCTTCACGAATAGAACTGGAGCACCGCACAGCGATACACTCGGTCTGATGAACCCCTTAGCTAACAACTCCTCAAGTTGCTCCGTCAACTCCTTCAACTCTTTCGGAGCCATACGGTACAGAGGAATAGATATAGGCTGAGTGTCTGGAGCTAAATCAATGCAGAAATCAATATCACGGCCCGGAGGCATGCCTGGAAGATCCGAAGGAAATACATCCGCAAACTCTCGAACCACTGGCACTGAATCGATTGTTAGAGACTCGGCGGTGGTGTCCCGCACATAAGAAAAAAAGGCTAGACAACCCTTCTCGACCATATGTCGAGCCTTCAAGAATGAAATAACCCAGCTGGTTGTACTAACTGAGGAACCTCTCCACTCCATCCTAGGCGACTCGGGCACAGCCAAGGTAACTATACTCTCCGCATTCCTGCTCAAAGAATATGCTACCATATTTTCCTTGACCAGGTGATAAAGAATGGTGATATCATAATCTTTCAACAACTCAAGCCATCTGTGCTGCCTCAAATTAAGATCCTTCTTCTTGAACAAGTGCTGCAAGCTACGGTGGTCTGTACAAACCTCACAGGACACTCCATACAAGTAGTGCCTCCAAATCTTAAGAGAATGAACAATCGCCGCCAACTCCAAATCGTGCATAGGGTAATTCTTCTCATGAACCTTCAGCTGGCATGAAGCATAAGCAATAACTCTCCCCTCCTGCATCAATACACACCCCAAGACAACGCGTGAGGCGTCACAATATACTGTGTACATCCCAGAACCGGAAGGTAATACTAGAACTGGTACTGAGGTCAATGTTGTCTTGAGCTTCTGAAAGCTCGCCTCACACTCATCAGACCATCGAAACGGGGCATTCTTCTGAGTCAATCTAGTCAATCTAGTCAATGGAGCTAAAATAGAAGAGAACCCCTCTACAAATCGGCGATAATAGCCTGCTAGGCCAAAAAAACTCCTGATCTCTGTAGCTGAAGTAGGACGCGACCAACTCTGAACTGCCTCGATCTTCTGAGGATCAACCTTGATACCCTCTCCGGATACCACATGCCCCAAAAATGCCACGGAGTCCAACCAAAACTCACACTTGGAGAACTTAGCATATAGCTTCTGTTCCCGCAAAGTCTAGAGCACAACTCTCAAATGCTGCTCGTGCTCCCCCAGGCTACGTAAGTAAATCAAAATGTCATCAATGAAGACAATGAAAAAGGAATCAATATACGGCTTGAACACCCTATTCATCNTGCAAATCAATCTTAGAAAACACACGAGCACCCTGCAACTGGTCAAACAAACCATCGATGCGCGGCAAGGGATACTTGTTCTTAATGGTAACCTTGTTCAACTGGCGGTAATCAATACACATCCGCATAGATCCATCATTCTTCTTCATGATTAGAACTGGAGCACCCCACAGCGATACACTCGGTCTGATGAACCCCTTAGCTAACAACTCCTCAAGTTTCTCCTTCAACTCTGTCGGAGCCATACGGTACAGAGGAATAGATATAAGTTGAGTGTCTGGAGCTAAATCAATGCAGAAATCAATATCACGGCCCGGAGGCATGCCTGGAAGATCCGAAGGAAATACATCCGCAAACTCTCGAACCACTAGCACTGAATCGATTGTCAGAGACTCGGCGGTGGTGTCCCGCACATAATAAAAAAAGGCTAGACAACCCTTCTCGACCATATGTCGAGCCTTCAAGAATGAAATAACCCAGCTGGCTGTACTAACTGAGGAACCTCTCCACTCCATCCTAGGCGACTCGGGCCCGGCTAAGGTAACTGTCTTGGCATGGAAATCTAGCACGGCATGATAAGGAGATATCTAATCAACGCCAAAAATAATCTCGAAGTCAACCATGTCGAGCAATAAGAGGTCCGCTCGAGTCTCGAACCCACAAAATAAAATCACACAGGATCGGCAAATCCGTTCTACAACCACAGAATCGCCCACAGGAGTGGACACATAAATAGGTGAACCCAAGGACTCACGAGGGACATCCATAAAATGATCAAATAAGACCGAAACATAGGAATAAGTGGAACCTGGATCAAATGACATTGATGCCTCTCTACCACATACCAAAATAATACCTGTGATCATGGCGTCTGAGGCCACTGCATCTAATCTGGCCGAAATGGCATAGAATCTGGCTGAAGTACCGGAAGACTAGGCTCCACCAGAGTGAACAGAAGTTGCCTGACCTCCCCCTGACTGGCCTCCACCTCTAGGACGACCCCTGTCGACCTGTCCTCCACCCCTAGGTGGCCGGACTGCTGGTGCCGGACCCATCGGCTGATAACTCTGTTGTACGGCTTTGCCCCGAAACCTTGGACACTGCCTCCTCATATGACCTGGATCTCCATAATCATAACAACTCCGAGGTGAAATAGCCTGCTGCCCCAAAGAATATCCCTGAATGTCTGGAGGGCGATGAGATCCCTCAAGCATAGCACTGAAGTAAGGGCCGGAGGATCTCGGATGATTGGGATAACCACTGTGTGAACTCTGAATGGCTGGAGGATGGCGGGAACGCTCCGGCATGGCGCTGAAATGAGGCATCACTGGAACACCTCGGGGAGGTGGTGGAGTTATTGAATATAAATGTCTGCGGGGCTGACCACTGCTATACTGACCCCTGCCCCTAGCTGGGGCACCTCTGAAATCTCCAGAGAACCTAGCCCTCTTATCCTGCTGCCCCTACTCCCTGCTCCTCGACCGATACCCCTTGATCATGCGAGCAATCTCTACCACGAGCTGATAAGGAGTACCCATCTCCACCTCTCGGGCCATGGTGGCCCTAATACTTGGATGTAACCCCACCACAAATATCCACACTTTCTCAGCATCGGTAGGTAATATCATAAGTGCATGGCGAGACAACTCTGAAAATCTGGCCTCATAATCTGTCACTGACATCTTCCCCTGCTCTAGCCGCTCAAACTGGTACCGCAGTTCTTCCCTCTCAGATGGTGGGATATATCTATCCAGAAACATCTGCGTGAACTTCTCCTAAGTGACAGGAGGAGAATCTACTGGCCTGCTAAGAATATAAGACAGCCACCACCTACGGGCTCTGCTCTCCAACTGGAAGGTAGTGAAATCCACTCTATGGGACTCCAGTATCCTCATATTGTGCAGTCTAACCCTGCACCTATCCACAAAATCCTGGGCTTCCTCACCTCGCTCACCCCTAAAGACTGGAGGGTGCAATCGGGTCCATCTATCCAATAACTTCTACAGATCGCCGTCCGCAGCTGGTCTAGGCTCAGGTGATGCTGCAACAGGATGGACCCCACCCACGGGCAGTGTACCCGGAGTATGATATAATGTTTTTGTCGGTCCTGCAGCCTGGGCAGTAGGGGTCTGGGCTCCCCCTCCCGCCTGAGAAGTGGCAGGATTTGGTGGAAATAAACCAGCCTGGGACATAGTGTCCATAAATCTCATTATACGGCCCATGACTGCCTGGAAGCCTGGCGCCGTCATAAAGTCTACTGGTGCAGGATCTGCTGGAGGCACCTCATCTTGTTCCTCTATAATAGGTTCCTCTGGTGGCGGGACCAGAATAGCTTTGGGACGCCCTCGTACCGTACCACGGGCCGGTTCCCTCCCCCGGCCTCTGCTAGCGGGAGTAGCGGCCCTTCACGGGTCTAGAACATCAGATGCGCGCGTCCTCACCATCTGTGAGAGAATAGAAGAATGAATTTAGTAAATCATCGACTGCACAATAGAATAAGAACAAAGAGAGGTTTCCTAACACCCTATAGCCTCCTGAAGATAAGTACAGAAGTCTCCATACCGATCCGCAAGACTATACTGGGTTTGCCCGTGACTCGTGAGACTTACGTGAACCTAGTGCTCTAATACCATATTGTCATGACCCAAAATCCAACACAGGCTGTGATGGCGCCCAACACCGGAGCCAGGCAAGCCAACATCTGTTTACTAGTGAGATTATCCTTATTTGACATACCAACCCCACATATTCCCAAAGATTTAAGCTTAGATCATTTAAATAAAAGCGGAAACATTAACCAACTTAAGTAAATACAGCCACAATGATCATGATCCAATATACACAGTCCCAAAATAAAGAGTCTACTATGTGCGTGCCAGGATCTAGTGTCACACGTCAACAGGCGAACTAGTATAATATACAAAAGATGATACAAAATGAACTGCTGTAGGAGAGAAGTAGACAGAAATAAACAAAAGATAACTCCATAGCACTGCTGAGAATCGCCAAGGGAGGCAGCTCACCGTGGAGTCAGGTCCAGAATATACGTCAAGGTCCGGTCGGATAACCAGAAGCACCATCCTCAGAACCTGTACAATTAAGTACAGAAGTGTAACATGAGTACATAAATATATATGTACCCAGTGAGTATCCCGCCTAACCTCGAAGAGGTAGTGACGAGAGGTCGACATGACACTCACTAAGGTCCAACANACATAAATATATATGTACCCAGTGAGTATCCCGCCTAACCTCGAAGAGGTAGTGACAAGAGGTCGACATGACACTCAATAAGGTCCAAAAGTATCATTTAACGGAATATAATGGAAATAGTAGGCATGTAAATACAGTGAAGCAACAAGTATATATGTAAGGTACTGAAATTCAGGAAGAATACTGGGAATAAATAAAACAATTACCACTTCACTTTTTCCCCAAATATCTGACAGATCAATATCCACGAATTTAGTAACAAATAAATCATACGCATGGAGGGTAAGGACAACCGGCCGGAGTCATAATATAGTCATGCCCATGCACTGCCGAGGATTGAACGGCCCGTACCAAAAGTGCACCTCTCCACAAAGTATTCACACCTATGCACTGCAGAGGATCAAACGGCCCGTACCAAAAGTGCATCTCTCGACCTCTCTATGCACTGCCGAGGATCGAACGGCCTGTACCAAAAGTGCATCTCTCAATCTGCCGTTGTGTATGGCCTGTTCCCATTAGAGTGGGGGAAATCACACTCTGCTCGCGGAATGTAAATTGCGAAGTGGTCACATGCACACAAATTATTCCTTTTTTTAAAAGAGAATTCTTTTCAGTGAACAATTTCTTACAAGTTTTTCCCAAATTTCATAACTTCGGGGAAATAAGCAACATGTAACGTTAATTCATTAAGAATATAGTTCATATCAAGTAAACACAAGGCATGATGTGGGCCTAACTACCCGGACATAATAGTAACAGCCGCTACGTACGGACTCTCGCCACTTTGTACGTACGTACACCCCACGAATTATCACATATAGCATTTAAATCACCTAGGGGGACAATTCCCCCTTACAAGGTTAGAAAGGAGACTCACCTTGCGTCGAATTTACTCCCCGGACCGAGAACGTGCCCGAAACTCCGAACTCTACACCCGAGGACTCGAAACTAGCCAAATGTTATACAAATACATTAATTTATATTCAAAGCATGGAATTCTCCTATTATTTAGCCAAATTCACCATTCTTGAAGAAAATCTAAAATTCGACCCCGGGCCCGCATGCTCGGATTCCAATAATTCTCGAAGGAAACTCTAACCTAAAGCCTAAGGATCATTAATATACGATTTTGACTTGATTCCATAGCAAATTTACGGGTAAATTCTCAAATTATCGGAAGCCCTAGGTTACTACCCAATTCTTGATTTTTCACTAATTATGTGATTAAACTTAACTAGGAAATCATGCATGAAGCTAACATTAGAGTAGAATTTACTTACCTTCAATAACCAAGTCGTTTTCCCCTCTAAAATGGTGGAAATCACCCCAAGGAAGAAGAAAAAGATGAGAAAAAATTATTTAAACCCGTGTATAAAGACACACTGTCTGAACAGTGTTTTCGCACTTGCAGCTTGAGGACCGCACCTGCGACTCGAGGACCACACCTGCGGTCTTTCACCTGCGAGCAAAGGCTCGCACATGCGGAAATGAACTGGGGAGGCTGGGGCCGCACCTGCGGAGTGGAGACCGCACCTGCGAAACTTTGTCCGCACCTGCGAGAATTGGCCAGACCACTGTGGGTCGCACCTGCGAGGCTGGGATGGCAAGAGCGGTCTCGTACCTGCGACTTGTCAACCGCACCTGCAGTCACACCAGAGCAGGTGCACCAACAGCTATTTCAACTGGTTTTTGGCCTCGTGTGGTGTCCGGGAGGCACCTCGGCCCACCCGAGCCCCCATCCAAATATACCAACAAATACCAAATCATAATACAGACTCGCTCGAGCCTTCAGAACACCCAAAACAATGTTAAAACTCAAAATCACACCTCAAAACCCCAAAAGCCAAATTTAGGAACTTTAAGTTTTCTAGACTTCGCTAACAACGCGCCGAACTAACCTATACTACTCGGAATGACACCAAATTTTGCAGGCAAGTCATAAATGACATAACGGAACTATTCCCGATCTCATAATTCCATTCAGACCTCGATAACACAAAAACACGTCCAAAACCACAATAGGAACTTAGGGAACTTCTTATTTCAATATTGGCGACCGAAATGCTCCCGGGTCATCAGAAACCTATTACGAACATGCCCCCAGGTTCAAAATCATCATACGAACTTACCAGAACCGACGAAACTCGATTCTGAGGTCGTTTACCTAAAATGTTGACCGAAGTCAAACTTGGCTTTAAAGGCCAACCTTAAGGAACCAAATGTTCCCACAACACTCTAAACACCTCCGAATCCCAGACCACCAGTCCCGGTAAGTCATAAATCATAAAAAGCCTCTAAGGGAAGTTTTATTTAGAGGAACGAGGTCCGATAACGTAAAATGACCGGTCGGGTCATTACAATTATATTCGAAGGGTTTCCGGGATTTTGTCATTTTTGGACTTTAGAAGCTCGGTTGGCGGCGATTTTTGAGAGGGATGTCGCGTGTTTTCTTGAGTTGAGCCACTTTTAGTCTTTTTTATCTAATTATATTGATTAAACACCAAATTTACCACCTATTTTATGTGTTTTTAAGGTAGAATTTTGGGAGTTTTGGGCTAGGGATTAGAGAATAAGAATTGGGTATTTGAGTGGCGATTGGTGTCGGATTTGAGTAATTTTGGTATGGTTGGACTCGTGATTGAATGGGTGTTCGGATCTTATGGCACCAACAAAGTTGAAGGAATTGAAAGAACAACTTTAGGAGCTTCTTGATAAGGCCTAGTGTGTCGCCTTGGGGTGCACCGATTTTGTTTGTGAAGAAGAAGGATGATACTATGCGGATCTTCATTGACTATAGGCAGTTGAACAAAGTTAAAATCAAAAACAAGTATCCTTTTTCGCATATCGATGATTTATTTGACCAGCTCCAGGGAGCGAGGGTATTCTCTAAGATTGATTTGAGGTCTGAGTATCACCAGTTGAAGATTCGGGACTCGGATATTCTAAAGACACCATTCAGGACCCGTTATGGTCACCATGAGTTCCTTGTGATGTCTTTCAGCTGACCAACGCCCCAGCAACATTTATGCATATGATGAATAGTGTATTGCAGCCCTATCTTGATTCATTTTTCATAATATTTATTGATGATATCCTGGTTCACTCACGTATCCAGGAGGAGCATGCACAATATTTGAGGATTGTACTACAGAGGTTGAGGGATCAGAAACTTTATGCCAAGTTCTCCAAGTGTGAGTTTTGGCTCAGTTCAGTGGCGTTCTTGGGGAAAGTGGTTTCCAATGAGGGGATTAAGGTGGATCCAAAGAATATAGAGGCGGTTCAGAGTTGACCCATAACGTCTTCAGCTACTGAGATTCGAAGTTTTCTCGGCTTAGTCGTATATTATCGTCACCTTATGGAGGGTTTCTTGTTCATTTGCAGCGCTTTTGACCAGATTGACCTAGAAGGGTGCTCCATTCAGTTGGTCAGATGGGTGTGAAGAGAGATTTCAGAAGCTCAAGACTGCTTTGACCACAACTCCAGTTCTAGGTTTGCCTTCAGCGTCAGGCTCTTATACAATGTATTGGGGTGCTTCTTAGATTGATATTGGGTATGTCTAGATGCAGAACGGTAGAGTGATTTCTTATGCTTCGAGCCAGTTAAAGCCTCATGAGAAGAACTACCATATTCATGATTTGGAGTTGGCAGTCATCATTCATGGATTGAAGATTTGGAGGTATTATCTCTACGGTGTGTCTTGTGAAGTATTTACAAGTCATCGGAGTATCCATCACTTGTTCAAACAAAAGGATCTAAATTTGAGGCAGCGAACATGGTTGGAACTAAGATATTACCATATTGTATCATCCTAAGAAGGCCAACATGGTGTGTCGATGCCTTGAGTATGAAGGCGGTGAGTATGGGTAGCCTTGCACTTATTCCTATTGGTGAGAGATCGCTTGCATCAGATGTTCAGGCCTTAGCCAATCAGTTCGTGAGGTTAGATGTTTCGGAGCCCAATTGAGTTCTACCTTGTGTGGTTTCTCGGTCCTCCTTATCACGTCAGATAGCGTCAGAGTGATGACCCCCTTTTGCTTGTCCTTAAGGACACGATTCAACACGATGATGTCAAGGAGGTTACTATTGTCGCGCCCTCTTTTCTCGCAAAAGCGGGTTTCGACATTGTGACAACTCTTTTGAGTAGGAGGTAAAGTGTTAAAAGAAGAGGAGTCGCCACCTAACGATTTTTAAGGTGCGTTAGGGCACCTGCTTGCAAATAACTCTGTTTGACTAGTCAACGCCACCAAAGATCGGGTAAGGGCTCAAATTACCTCAAAGAGAAGGCACTCTTTGAGGTCCACAACTGTGGATCCCGACCGAACTTTAAACTATGTGGATTATAAGTAGGCAAGATGATCAAATAAATGCAGAGAAAAAAGGGGCAAGAAATTTATTATGACACAAGGAAAATTGATACAAATCTACAAGGGCATGACTATAATAGTCTATATTAGATGACTAAGTTTATAAAGAGAAAAAAAGAAGAGGGGGGGGAGGTCCTAAGTTTTTTAGCCTAAAAGATCACCCTGTGCAACATAAATAATACTTCACAACTTCCTTAAGATAGGGAGTTGCTCATATTATTCAGCGGGCACATACTATCATCTCCTGCTACTCAATTACTATGCTAGAGTTGTTTACCTAAATGTGCTCTAATTCAATTTTAAGTCGTACCTTATGCGTGCACTACCCGTCCCATGCCTATGGTCCAGGAGGCATTGGACCTCTATTTGGGTGGTTCTGGACTTTACTTAGGCTGCTCAAAATGATAAAGCTAAGCGACTTTCAAAACAAATAGGACCTCACTTAAGGAGAGTTAAAGGCTCAAGTTAGCCTCCACACTTAGACAACAAATACACGCAACCAAATTTCCACATTAGGCATTAGACAGTTTCAGAATTGAGGAAAATGAAAGTCATTAAGCTCTATAGACATGGTTTCTATATGATCTGATCCAAACGTTCAGGAAGTTTGAGATCCAAGGCGCCACTTTAAACCTAGAGACATGATTTTTAAACTACAAAGTTTAAGAGTATCTGGTACTGCTATGTTGTTTATTGAGATTACAGATTAAAAGTTATTAAAGCATATAGACATGATCTCTAAGTGATTTACGCAATAATGGGGAGTGAAAGCCATTGGAAATACTCATAATTAATCGTGTTCGATCCTATTGGCATACTCTCTAAGAGAGTAGCAGTATTTTATAGATAGGTTCTAATAGTTGGCAGTTGAAAAATGATTCTATAACACTTCTTTACTATAGGTATGTTTTCTAGGCGAGCGATAGATATACCAGTAGTTCATGAATCAATTAAGAACCTATGGACATGATATCTAGATGAGGACCAGTAGAGCATAAGCTAGTATAATCCTATAGGCATGGTATCTAATGAACATGCTGCAGTCATGGAAATTAAAGGATGGTTATTGGCATTTGTTTCCTATAGGCATGTTGTCTAGTGACACATAGCAGTAGACATGGGGATAAATAGAGTACTTAAGCTCATTCTTTGATAGTAAACAAGTTGTGTGAGTGTGTGATTCCCATAATGGCATGATTTCTACTAGTGTACATGGAAATTTGAATAGCACATATGACAGGCTGGATAAAATAACAAGTAAATCATGAGAACCCTATAGGCATCTTTTCTACTCTTTCATGCGAACATTAGAATATACCCGTTTTCCCAATTTCACTAACACCCCAATTGTTTATTACAAAATTATTACAAACCAGATGAGGAATACAAGTACAAATATTACATAAGAAATTATAGTAGGCCTACAACAGGCCCAAAGAGATACCCAGTATTACCTGGGCCTTCAGCATACTCCTTCTTCGCAAATAGCATGCCCAGATCTAAACAGGGACTATGCCCATCAGCACAACCCAAAATCATAGAGGAACTCAAGACAAACCAAACAATGACAAATTGACCATATGAACTAAATATTGAATTACATAGAAATCACTTACACAACCCAGTTTTCAGATTATACAAATAATGTGAGGAAGAAAAACTAAATTCCATAGACAGCTCAAATTCCAGCAGCAAAGAGAGTGATCAAAGAACCCCAAATACTAGTGTGTCAGAGTTCACAAGGGTCTCAAATGGACCCCGAGCAGTGCTCACACTAGGGAGGTCAATAGAGAGAGTTTTGGTGGCCTTGGCTTTCAGCCACCAACAGTGATAGATTCAGAATAATGTAGTTAACAAATAAGAGTGAGAGAGCAGTGATCAAGTGATGGAATTTGAAGAGGTGCATTTGTATTTTAGAAAAAGATATAGCAGGGGTGATTAAACAAAGAACATACAAGCAAAGAGAATCAACAAAACTCAAAGTACAAGTTGATATCACAAGTTCAAACACTTAGCATATTGGGCAGAAAACATTTCGTAGGAAGCAGGGGGATCATGTTTTTTGAGATTACAAGATTAACATACAAAGGTTCTCTATGCCAAACGAGGCTAAAGTGGAGCACTAACTTAAAGGATTTAAAGCCTAAGGGTCCAAATTATGTTGAACACCAGAAAGTAGACAAGCCAACTTATATCAATAAGGCAAAACAATGTCAAACATTATAAGGAAACACAAGTTAAAATAGCTACTCTAAAGGTCCCATCTAATCATCAGGGAATACAAGATTAAGCAAACCAAAGACATAATGCGTGAAAAAAATAGTCATGTGAGCAAGTCATAGCTAGAGTGAAGGTCTTAACATAGATTAGGTCACATTACAGATACAAGTCAGTCACTACAGGAACCCAGAACAAAGCAGGGAAGAAAACTCATGCCAAGCAGCAAATAAAAGCATTCAGGCACCAACACATTAGGCTAAACGAACTTAAGAGAGTCCAAATTGTTCAAGTTAAGCATAAATATATCTCAAAACCGGCAGTTTTAGGTAAAAATCAAATACTAAAGAAGTTCATATCACAAAAACAAGTTCAATTCCAACAATTTTGCACATAGAGACGGTCTAGAAACATATTAAGTCATGAAATTTCAGAGGTATAAATATGCAAATCATGAACACGGAAAAATGAAATTTGCAAAAGTTAAGGAACTTACCAGTTATCAATTGACAAATAGACAAACAAGAAAGAACAAACTCCACAATACTCTGAACGTCAACAAAGAGCAATAGAACCCAGAATCTTAGTGTGTCAGAGTTCCTAAAGTCTTCAAACGAACCCCGGGCAGTGCTTTCACCAAGAAAAGTTGAAAACTTGAATTATGGTGGCCTTGGATTTCAGCCGGCCAAGAGCTAAAGTATAGAACAAGAGAATGAGAGAATAATAGAGTTACAACCTTTAATTTTTAGTGAATCTCCTGATTGAAAAATCGTGCATAAGGGGAATAGGGGAGGGATTTATATAGTGTTGCAACTGAATGAACAAACAAGAAAAATAACCAATTAAACATAAATAAAGAAAGAAATCAAGTATACATGGACAGAAAGAGTAAACTCTTGCATGAAAGTCAGTAAAGTGACCGGAAAGGATAAATATCAAACTTCAAACCATAGTTAGGGTTTTAAACTCAAAATCGGCCAATCGGTATGAAAAATCAAGTTTCTCTTCATGTATATGGACAGGATATTGTCCAAATCTTCAGGGTTGAGTTGATTCTCGTCCAATATAGAGGTGGTATTTTCTAAAATTAGGCAAATATCTAAGTAATGCCATAAACGTGTGACCAGTACCAAAGGGACCCAAATATGGTAAGCAAATAATGGTAAGATCCCATTATCAGCGGGATTAGGAGAGGGCATAAAGGGGAGGCGGCTAGGGTTCTTCAGAAGAGAAAAGAGGAGAGTTGAGAATGTTTAGGGGCGGCGGATTAAGGGGAATGGGTAAGGTTTCTGGGTTGGGTTAGTTAAAAAGGGGGAATGAACGAGGGTCGTTGATCTTGAGAGATCAAAGTCTAGGATTAAAAAATTGATCGGGCGCATCATTTGAAATGGGTCACGGCCGGGTTTTAGTATAGGGCTGTTTGGTTTGGGCTGGGGGCTTTTGGGCTAAGAAATTGGGCCAATTTTTGTTCAAAAATTACTTAAAACTGGGCCATAATTGAAATACACAAATATCAAAAAAATAATTTATAAAAGTAATTAATAAATAATAAAAATATTATTTATGCACTAAAATGATTGAAAATACTAACTTAACATTATAAAAATATAAAGATGCTATTTTGGCACAAATAATGTAATAAAACGTAATTATGCATGAATATAGGCTGTTATTATAAAATTATATAAATAGATAAAAATACAAGCATAATTATATGAAATGATGTAAAAATTTTATAACATATAAATGGGTGTAAAGATAACAAAATTTGGATGATTAATTCATCGCAAAGAATTTAATGGAATAATTCATGAATATAAAAGTAATTTAAATGCAAGAAAATTAATTTTAAAGCTCTAAAAATTATGAAGAATTATGGAAAATGCTTGTATAAATCTTGTAAATTAAATAATTAATGAAAAATGATATTTTGAAAAAAATATATATACTATTTGAAAAAAAATATAAGGGCAAAATTGGGTATCAACAATCATTGGAAAGGATGGGATGTTGCGAATGCAAGGTTGGGTTTGTGTGCCCAATATAGATGGGCTACATGAGTTGATTCTTGAGGAGGCCCCTCGCAGTATTTCATTCATCCGGGTGCCGCAAAGATATATCAGGACTCGAGGTAACACTATTGGTGGAGGAGGATGAAGAAAGATATAGTGGGGCTTGTAGATCGGTGCCTAAATTTTCAGCAGGTGAAGTACGAGCATCAGATATAGGCGGATTGCTTTGGAGGTTGGAGAATCCAGAGTGGAAATGGGAGCGTATCACCATGGATTTTGTAGTTGGGCTCCTGCGGACTATGAGGAAGTTTGATGTTATTTGGGTGATTGTGGATCGGTTGTGTAACGATCCGACCGGTTGTTCTAAGCTCTAGTGCGTCGTTTGGCGGATTGAGGCCTTGAGTAGCTTCACTTTAGGTACTATTACATGTACGTGTAGTCGGAATTGAATTTCGGGAAGTTCGAAGTTGATTTGGAAAGAAAATTCTAATTTCGGAAGCTTTAAGTTGGAAGAATTGATTATGGTTTGACTTTTGAGCAAACGACTTCAGAATCAGAATTTGAATGTTCCATCAGGTTCGTATGATGATTTTGGTTTTAAGAGCGTGTCCAGATGTCAATTTGGAGGTCCGTAGGTTATTTCGGCGTCAATTGGAAAAAGTTGTAAATTGGATGATTTTGGGAAGTTTGACCTAGAGTTGACTTTTTGATATCGGGGTAGGATTTCGATTCCGGAAGTGGGAGTAGGTTTGTAGTGTCGATTATGACTTGTGTGCAAAATTTCAGGTCAATCAGACTTGGTTTGATAGGTTTTGGCGTCGAATGTAGAAATTTGAAGTTCTAAAGTTCAATAAGCTTGAATTGGGGTGTGATTCATGGTTTTAGCGTAGTTTGATGTGATTTTAAGGCTCGACTAAGTTCATATTGTATTTTGGGTCGTTTTGGTATATTTGGTTAAGGTCGCGAGAGCCTCGGATGAATTCCAGATGGTTAACGGATTGATTTTTGGACTTAAGAAATGTTGAAGCTGAGCAACAACTGGTGTGAACGCTTATGCGATGTCTTGGTCACAGAAGCGACATTGAAGAAGCAAGGTCGAGCTTGCAAAATTGAAATGGGAAGGGTCAAGGCAGTGGTCGCAGGTGCGAAGAAATTCTCGCACTTGCGGAATCACATAAACAGGAAATGAGGACGCAGAAGCGGCTAGTCCGCAGAAGCGCTTGTGCAGAAGCGAAAAATGCTTCCGCAGATGCGATATCTCAGTTGGGCAGTGTACCCCGCAAATGTGCATTTTGGCTTGCAAAAGAGAGTCCATAGATGCGCAAATATGTCCACAGAAGCGGAAACTGGGCAGAACATAAGGGGATTGAACTTGGTCATTTTGTCATTTTCATTTGGGATTTTTGGAGCTCGGTTCTTGGGTGATTTTGAGGAGTTTTCATCATGTAACATAAGGTAAGTAATTTCCCACTAGTTGTGAGCTAAATGTAAGGTTTATATGTGGATTTAAGGAGGAAAATTTAGGAAAATTGTGGGATTTTAGTAGAAAACCTAGAATTGATAATTTTGGATTTTCACCACGATTTTGGAAATAGAATTAAGAACAAATTATATATTTGAGTTAGTAATGTTATAGGTAAGGTTTATCTTCAAAAAATTTCGGAATCTGGGCACGTGGGCCCGAGGGTTTACTTTATCGACTTTTCGAGCAGAGTTGGAATTGTTTAAATTGATTAATTATAGGTATTAGAGTATATTTTGATTGGTTTGCACCTTGTTGACTAGTTCTGGATAGACGGGCATCGGTTTGAGGTGTTAGAGAGGCTTGGAGCCGGTTATGGAACTTTAGAGAAAGGTAAGTCTCCTGTCTAACCTTGTGAGAGGGGAACCACCCCCTAGATGATATTTGTTGTTTTTTGCAACTAGTTGTGGGTGCTACATATGCATGAGATGACGAGAGATCATACGTAGCTAGAGCATGTTTATGTCCGGGTAGACTCAGGATCTTATCCTGTAATATTTGAATTATTTGAACTCATTCTGCTAGCTTAATTAATTAAAGTTATAACTGAATTTTATTTAGAAATAAATGTATGTATAATAGGCTGAGTCCTTACCCTTTGAGTTGTGGGCGAGTTATTTGAGAAACGTAAAGATTATATTCGTTATGTGCCCATATATTGTAGTGTAAATACATGTCTCGTAATTCGGTAACTATCTTCCTTTTTCTTGTGGACCGAGACGAACGCCTTGGCAGTATATAATTGCATCTATGGTTTGTTCCGAACGACCCTCATCAGTGTACACATTATTCTGGATCGGGCCAAACGACCTCGGCAGAATCATGCATTATATCGCTAGTAGTCTGAATATTCACGAGCTAATCTCTCCACTAATGCCCGACATTTATATGGTACTCCGTATTTATTTTGAGTCGTTAAGGTATAATACAAAATTTTGAAATTCTTGCTTTAAAAGAAGTAATTGAAAGATTATGTAACTTACATATTTATCCATCATTGTCGTATGTTTCATATCTGCTCATGTTTTATTAGACCTTTAGTAAGTGTAGATGTTGACCCCTCGTCACTACTTCTCCGGGGTTAGGATAGATACTTACTGGGTACGCATTGATTTACATACTCATGTTGCACTTCTGCACTAAATGTGCAGTATCTGATAGGTTCATTTGATGATCACCTTGGCGCGTAGGCACACCTGTGGAGGAGACTTTATGTGAGATGTATTCCAGATTACGTAGCAGTCCACCGAGTCTCCATTGTACTATTTATTTTATTTTATCTTACTATATTTGGGACATGTGTTATAATGTTATTGTACTCCTTATAAAAATGCTCATGCACTTGTGACACCGGGTTTTGGGAATTCCTACTGGTCGTTCGTTATTGTAGTTCACGTAGTTATTATTTATCTTTTTACCCTGTAATTCCATTCTATACTATTTAACTAATGAAGATTATGATCTCGAAAGTAATAAAATGATTAAATAAATTGATAAATTAAAGTTGGCTTTCATGACGGCGGCGTTAGGCGCCATCACAACCTATAGTGGGTTTTGGGTTGTGGTAGCTTGGTATCAGAGCGTTATATTCACTTAGGTCTCACGAGTCATAAGCAAGTCTAGTAGAGTCTTGCGGATCAGTACGGAGACGTCTGTACTTATCTTCGAGAGGCTACAGGGATATTAACAACACTTCTCTTCTTGATTCCTCATCGTGCGATTTGATTCCATTGAGGCTTGTGCCTTTGTTTCCTTCTTACTCAATCTTATGCTACGTGAAGCTTGTTATCACTTGGACATCGAGGAGTTGTAGTGGTACTACAGACATGGTGCATGATGTTCTTTATCTGCGTGTTCGGGCAGGCTATTATGGTCGCCTTGTGGAAGGCTTTCTGTCATTTCAGCCCAGTAGTTGTATTTCCGATGGTTTTGAGGCTACGCATAGATCACTATTATGTTCATATGTCATTATCGCATAGTGTTGGTGTAATGGCAAGGTTCTTGTCTATGTGTTGAGTCAGTGAATAACTTGAAAGGAGAATTTTTCAGTGCATGATTTAGAGGTTCAACATTTAATTCCAACAAAGGAAAGGCAATTGGACTATGGATGTTCAGTTTTTGGTTGATGGACTAACGTGACTTGGTATTTTCGAGCGTGGTGGAATTTTCATTGTGATGCGGTTTTGTCGTCCTTGTTTGAACGCATTAAGGTTTGCCAGTGGTATGGTCTTCTTGATTTTTCCTTTAGGGTAGGGTGTTGTGAAATGGTGCCTGAGAGGCGGTTGTCAGAGATAGCAATGTGCAACAGTTTAGAATCGAATTGGTGTTTCTAATGTTGATGGCTCGAGAAAGATGATCTTCTAGGAGTTTAGAGTTGGTAGCAATTTATAAGTTCAGGTGCTATAGATATGGATTTGATTTGAGGCAACATTTGGGCAGCAAAGTATGAGGGAAGGGCATGGCGGTAGGTGTCTCGCGATGGTTGAAGTACTAGCAGGTCAAGTATTAAAAGCAGAGGTCGAGAAGTTTCTTAAAAGAGATGGTTTGACCATAGTGGGAGTGGTAGAGTAGCGTATAGATTTTGTGGTAGGATGGCCACGTGCTTAGAGATAGTTTAGAGGGATTTTGGAAATCATGATGGAAGTTGATTTGGTCCACGTGCTTATTTGATTTTAGGAATCATGACCAAAGTGGGAGTGGCAGAGTAGCGTATAGATTCTGTGGTAGGATGGCCACGTGCTTAGAGAGAGTTTATAGGGATTTTGGGAATCATGATGGAAGTTGATTTGGTCCACCTATTATATTTGGGATGGTGGCTACTGTATCGAGGAAGATTGGATATGGCTGGAAGAAGTTTGCTTGGAATGAAGAAAGGTGTGAAGATTTGATTATCATTTTGGATGCAACATGGATTTGATTTTGGAAGGTATTGTTGAATTTTAAATTGATGTCAATGGGTAAGGAGCTGACTTATATAGCCGATGGGCGAGCATGGGTTCAGGAGAATTTATTGATTACGTGGTAGTTGTACCCAGTGCAGCGTCATTGGAAGATGTCGGTAAGGAATTTCCATAGTTGGGTTATCTCCTGCGAGCAGGTTAGCAGTTGCTTGACTTTGATAAATTTTCTACAAGGAGTTCTACTTACTACCCGACAGAAGGTCAAATATGCGGTCGTGGCTAATAATTTGGAAAGTTCATGAAGAGCTTAACAAAAGAATTCGATAAATTTGGCGGGTTAACGACATGGGATCGTGGTAATTGAGAAGGAGGAATCATTGTGGGATCTACATTATGTGATGATAGCTTAAAGCTAAGTGGGGGAGCCCCACCATCTACGATCGGATCTCGTGGTTGTCTGCTTGTGCAGTTTTTGGTTATCAATGCGTTGGTGGATTATCTATTACTAAGGAAAGATAACATAAGGGGTAATTCGAGCAAGGAAATTGATAAATGTGCACTACATTCCACCTTGTAGATTCATGTGCAGGCTTTTAGAAGACCCAGAGTTTATATTTCTTGTGGATGTTATGTACAAGGAAAAGAATTCAGCCGGTTATGTGCTAGCACAGCGTTGAAGTTTGGTTATATTCGGGATCGGTTCAGAGTGGGTGACTCTCAACAATGGTCCTGGTGGGTTCAAGAATTAAAGTGCATTGCCTAAGGATTTTGGGTTTGTTGTGCGGTTAAGGATCGATTTTTTCACAGTGGAATATGAATGGGACTTGGAATGTTCTATGTTATCATTGGGTATGCGGTGCAGTATTGTAGGAAAGGGAGAAATAGATTCGGATTCACAGAAGGTCTTACAGAATGGGGTACCAGTTGGAGATGTTATTGTGCGCATAAGGAGGTATGAGATGATTCTTGGGTATTGAGACGATGTGGTCTCGCGATATGGGTCACTCGGGATGAGTGTGATTGAGTTTGTTATGTTGTGAATGGATCTATTATATTTCTAAGTCATCTCAAGAGTAAATTGAAAGACGTTAGGTCAGTTAGTAATGTTTGAATCGGCATAGTTGTGGCAATGATCAGCTCCTTCGGTGTGTGAAGTTATACATGTGGTTTGTGGACTAATGTGCGGGCTTGACTGCCCCATAACTTGATTGATTTGGGAGGCATTTGATTCAAATTACCGTGTTGTGTAAATGGATTCCGGAAGAGTCATGGTGGTTCAGATCACGACTTGAGGTTTGTATTTTCTGCAGTTTAGGAATTCAGTTGCGTGTTGCATTGGTTCTTCTAAAATGAGTTAAGTGAAAGGTTTCTGGCCAATGAAGTGTTCATTTTACTAGTATGGGAATTGGAAGTTGAGGATCAAGGTTGTTGTTCAGTATTGATAAGAATGTCACGAGATCGGATGAGCAGGGAAGAATTAAGATGTTTAGAGTAAGTTGGCGTTATCTTAGTATTTACTGAGAATGGTGTCCTACAGAAGAGGCATTGTGTATTGATTTGCAGATTGTGATTTGCCTTACGGAAATAGTACGGTTGGTGGTATAGATATGTGAAATTTGATACCTGAGCGGAAGGTCATGGGAGTGTACCCCATGTAGAGATTTGTATAAGTGTGGCATGTTAGTAACTTGATTGTTAAAGATTAAAACCAAGGATGGAAGTTATGGTAATATCCCAAATGCGAGAGTTTATGCCTAAGAGGCGTCCTGTCCCCTAGGGCCACTGTGTATGTTTGGAAGGTTATTGGCCCAGTATGGTATGATCAGAATCAGTGTGAGGTCTGTTGGTGGGTCTAGTGTGAGTGTGTTATCTACGTCAAATCGGATGTGTTCGTTCGTCATAACATTGCTTATGGATGAGTCGCCGGGCACTGGATGTTATTCCCGTCCAGCTATTCGTTCGTCTATTGTGCCATGTGGGTGGTGAGACGACTTGATTATTTGCACACATGTTTAGGTCCCGTGTAGCTTGTGGTGTTATGTGAAGAAGATGGCTCTCGAGATGCAGGTCATCATTTCACGTTAGTTGTGCTTGGGTTTTGTAGCGTATGGTGCTATCGGTCTCCCTAGGATTCGTATTATGCACTTGGAGTGCTTGTGGTCGATATTCGGGAATTTCGTAAGTATAAGCGTTACGGCTTGATGTGTGTGTTTTCTTCTTGATGTTATGTACGGATCGGGTGGCATGCTGATCGGGTTCAAGCTTACACTACTATTGAGTAACAAGGGTGGTCGATGCAGTTTTAACCCAACTAGGTCGGGGTCGAATCCACAGGGAGTTAATTGGTTTGGAATTAGGTTTATATCCGAGATAAGTGTGGATTTTGTTCCTAATTGCACTTCCAAATATTTGGGTTTGATTCTATTTCTAAGTTTACTATATTGTATGCAATGATTGAAACTAAGTACAATATTTTTGTTGTTGGTTTTTAAGTGTTTAAAAGAGACTAGGGTAGTGACTTCCACCTAGGTGGATATCTAATGGGTAGAAAGAATCTAGGGCAATCTTGATTTAGTTGGGGTCGTAATATAGCTATCACACCCAAGTACTCACTCTATACCTCTCGGTAGTTTGAGTGATTTTGCCCGCGGTCCGCGTAATTCCAATAGCGGCCGCGCAGGCACTTTCGGGGCGGCACTTTTTTGATGTGGTCTGTGTTCATGTTTTAGCCCAAAAATCCATCTCTCTGAATCAGATTTTTGCGGACCTCGAAATAGTGCTCGCGACCGCATTGTATCTTTCCCGGCCGCACAATATTTTTGCAGTCCACGTTTCACATCTTTTGGCCCAGTCTTGCTTTTATTTCAAGTTTGACTCCTTATGAGTTGATTATGACTCCTTTGGATCATTTTGAACAATCCCAGCAAGCAAGCATATTACATTAGTTTCCGGGAATACCTTCGCGTATTTTTGTCCCTAAACACAAGTAAAAGAGATCAAATAATAGGTTAAAATCCCTGATTATCAACTCCCCCAAACTTAAGCTTTTTCTTTTCCTCAAGCAAATAAGGTAATTCCCACCTCCAAAAGAAAAAGAAAAGGATATTTCAGCTGGCCTAAGGTGACTCCATCAAGCATCAATTGGGACTAACAATTATCCTCAACTCAAATGAATTATCAACAACATCATGTTATGACCTTTTGAGCACCATAGTTTGAATGTAACACTAGAGCATCAAGAGTTGACTCAATTCATCAAGGAAGCTCGCTCTATCACGTAAGTCATTGTAGATCCCAACTCCTCCTCCTCTACTCTCCATGAACAAATCTCACTTTTTAGAATGTAACACTTAAAACAAGGATTGTGAAAAAGTGCGCTCATCACTCTCAAAAGAATGCCACAAGTCCGACTCTAAGTACCATAAGCTTGCCCCTTACGTAAATCACCACTAATGTAAGCTCACTCAACTTGAAATCATATAGGGCTTTAGCGAGGATGTAATGAAGGCTTTTGGATCAAGGTAGGACTTACCAAAATATGATGGTTTCATATTTCCTTAAGCACTCCATTTTCTCATTTCGGCTCATATTTTCTTGACTCTTTGAGTCATTTTCTTCTTCCTTAGTGGAACTAGAGAGACATATTGTCTCTCTTTCTTACTCATGACAATCGTTTTTCTCCTTTTCTCATCATTCCATGCCTTTCATCATTGCGCTCTTTAAATCCCTTCAAACTTCACTTTTTTTTTTTTGACATGTGTCTTTTTGGCTTTTCTTCCTTTTTCTTTGCCCTTTGCTTTTCTTCAATTCTTTTTCTTCTTTGAACCTTTTATCACTTTTAATTTCCTCGTCTCTCCCCCATCTTATTCTTTTGTTAATTGTTCATCATGAATGCTAAGAAAAGATTGGATGCCAAGAGAGGGTCATTATAAAACGAATAAAGGCTTGTAATGTGGATATTGAATGAAAAAGACTTGGGCTCAAAGGGGTTGACTAGGGTTATCTCATTGGTAGGCTATGGAAGATTTCAAAGTTCAAATTGGACCAAGGAGAGCCTACAATCATTTCTCAAGTCGAGATACACTTAGAATTTCGCCTAGACAAACATTCAGGGCAAGTTCTAGACTTATTGGCATGGAACTTGGACTTGCAATTCGGTACCTCACCTCTCAAGTTGTTGGATTGTTAAAGAGAACAGAGTCGAGGGCCCACAACAACCCTAGCTAACATTGAAAATCACAAATGGCTCAAGAAAACCACTCTATGATTGTTTTAGTCAACTCAAGAGTCTAAAGGTCACAACTAGAGCTAAGCTTTGCCAATTAGCTTGTGTCTAACCATGAGCTCGAAGGTAAATGTGTTAGTACCAAGTGAAGCCTACTTGAGATACTTTTAGTCATTACTACTACCTATCAAAGCAAAAAGAAAACATACTCAATCCCTTAAGAAGGTTTTCACGCCATCTATCGTTGGGAAGACCCACCCGTTTCACACAACATCCACCTTTGGAAATAACCGTGGCATTAAGAAAATCAAAGGCTTATTGTTCACACAAAATGTAAAAAGAAGTTAAAAACTTAAAAAGAAGCTACTAAAGGAAATAAGAAGCTAAGATATTAAGGAAAAATAACAAAAAAAGTTATGAAGTAAACTACGGAAAGTAAAATGAATATGTACAAAATGGAGTAAAACAAATATATACATAATGGAAATGAATATATACATCAAATGGTAAAATTATATACATACCAAAAGT
>ML380096.1:0-16958 GCA_005239525.1 Nicotiana knightiana
AGATGCATCAGGATGGTCTTTACTTCGGGTTCACCTGTCCTAGACGGACCCAACCGCTGTGTTTAGTCCCCTAAGTCAAATGCGCATGATGCAGATAATCGTTCCTACTAGGGATCCGGCATGAGGCTATGTTATTCTAAGTTTAAATCTTGGGGTATTGTTCTAGACCAGGCTTACCCGAGCGGAGAGCTCGAGCCGAGGGGGGCCAGCGTACCGGGAATACAGAAGCTTCACCGGTTTCGCAACTTGTCCGAACCTCGTTCTAAAATTTGGATATAACTCTAACAGAAAAAAGTCACGCGAAGCGCACGCTTCCCAGAAGATTTAGAAGACTCAGAGAGAAAATGGTTTGGTAGCAGTTTGTATACAATTCATACAATATCAAAGCGGTAAAACAAAGCGGCATTTAGCACATTAGGCTCAAACACGTAAAAATCAGACAATCATGAAAGCCAATCATAACAGTTATTCTAAGCTCGAATTCTGAATCCTGAACCAGAGATTCTGGTTTCTTTCCCCAGCAGAGTCGCCAGAGCTGTCACACCTCCTTTTTCACTACCCCGGTTTAATGAAAGGGGTAATAAGGGAGTTTTCCACTTTAAGTGACATTATTCGGATTTGGAATTTATTTTAGTTTTCAGAGTCGCCACCCGAATTTTTTGACGATATTCAAGGACACCATTTATTTACTTAAAATCCCAAACCAAGGAATTTTGACTCTGTTTTAAGTTGTCTGCGACCAAAAATCCGAGTAAGAAATTCTGTTAACTCGGGAGAAGGTGTTAGGCATTTCCGAGTTCCGTGATTCTAGCACGGTAGCTTAACTATTAGTATTTGGCCTAAGTATTTATTTATTTTAGCCTATTGTGCATTTAGCCTTTTTAACCTTTAACCGCTTTTAGTATTTATGGATTTATCTTGAAACAAGTCACGATGGCGTGCACTTGTTTGTTCTTGGACACACTGTAATTGCGCCACATGAAATGCACCCGCAGTTACAATGTGTAATTTTATTATTGTTTTGAGTTAGAGTCGGCGTCATGAGTTGCGAACCCGAGTGTAGATTACGTAATCATGACTATGGTCATAATGATTTAATTGCTTATTTGAAGCAAAATTATTATTTTTCATAAATTCTATTGTAGTATTGGTCTAAGAGGTGTTTTTTGGACTACAAAGTGTGTGCTTGTTCAATGTCTTCTAAGACTAATGTTGTTAGCCTAAAAAATGAGGATCTGGGCCATCATCTGAATTCTCCTCAACCGAAGATATAAATAATCACTCTATGTATATCATGAGAAATAGTATCCAAATGTGAAGTAAAGGACAAGATAAAATATATAGCAAATAACCATATTAACAAGCCATATACTCATAAAAGAATGATGGATAAAACAGTAGAGGAGAAAGAGTATCAATGGAAAATTCAAGAACTATATGTAAAATGTCACCTTTTAGGTTCTAGCTTTACCCATCAAAACAAGTTTTTTCTAACTTTACAACACTGAGTAAGTCTCCAATTTACAATTTAAACAATTGGTTTGAGCTAAAACAGATGAAATCAAAGAGAAAAGAGGACATACCTATCAGCTTTATCGAAATCAAACCTAGCTCCAAAAATGAAATACACGGCAAGTAACCATGCATCACTGTGCACTTGAAATTACTTTATAATGACTTTATCAATTCATAGCTATGAACTTGAAAGAGACAACTGAAATTCTATGAATCTGGAGTTGCATTTAGAGACCATATAAAAGTTGCTAACTTGGAAATTACTAGAAATTCAAACCCCAGGAAAAAAAAGGAAATCAAAGAGAACAAAAAAAAATGACAAATTTATGCAAATTTCAGCTATAATCCAATAAACTCACAAAATCAGGTACACGCCGACAAACGCAACAGAAAAAAATTGAATTCTATGAATTTATGGTCCCATTTAAACACTATAGAAATTGTTACTTCAAAATCCCAACAAAAGAGAACAGATCAAAAAACAAAAAAAAATTGACATTTATCTTGCAAATTAAGCTAAAATCCAATAAAACCATAAAAAAACAAGTTACATATGAGGAAAAATTCAGCTAAAATCGCATCTGGGTTTGCATTTAAAAGACTGATTATAAATACAAAAAGTAGCAAAAAGAGAGTTCAAAATAAAATGTACCTAAAGAATTTGCTTCTCTGGGTCATGTGAAAGAACTAGTACCTCTCTCTAAGCCCAGGAGCAAATCTGACGCGTAGGAACTATTTTTAACAAATCTAATTGCCAAATAAAGGCCATAAACAACAAATGGAGTTCAACGGTGAAGCAAACAACAACATAAATCAGCAGACATCACGACTCAATTCCCAGAAACCTCAACGAGAACTCCGAACCAATGAAATTGGTGTAATGGAACACATAATGGATTTTTAATTTCTCTTCTTGTTTCCTACTTTTGCGTCGAAATTCTGAATTTCAGCATGCTTGTTTATTTTTGTTTGCAGGTTAGGGTGAGTCAGAGATGGAGCGGCTACTGGTTGCCGTTTTCCGGCGAGCTCATGGTGGAAAGGGATGGCGTTTTCGTGAAGAAGGGATGGAGGATATGGCTGGCCGGATTCTGCCTTGGCTCGCCAGAACAGAAACGAAAATGAGAGATGGAGAAGACAACTAGGTGGGGGGGGAGGGGGGGGGGGCGNAACAAAGGCCATAAACAGCAGATGGAGTTCAACGGTGAAGCAAACAACAACATAAATCAGCAGACATCACGACTCAATTCCAGAAACCTCAACGAGAACTCCGAACCAATGAAATTGGTCTAATGGAACACAAAATGGATTTTTAATTTCTCTTCTTGTTTCCTACTTTTGCGTCGAAATTTTGAATTTCAAAATGCCTGTTTATTTTTGTTTGCAGGTTAGGGTGAGTCAGAGATGGAGCACTTACTGGTTGCCGATTTCCAGTGAGCTCATGGTGGAAAGGGATGGCGTCTTCGTGAAGAAGGGATGGAGGAGATGGCTAGCCGGATTCTGCCTTGGCTCGCCAGAGCAGAAGCGAAAATGAGAGATGGAGAAGACAACTAGGTCAGGGGGCGTGAAGGGAAATCGGGCTGGAGGAGGGGAGTTCGATTTCTGATCTTGTTCGTGTGTGAGTGATGAGGAAGAAGGAAGGGGAAACGGCGCAGCTGTCTGACAGGGGAGGGATCCGATCTCTTTTTTAGGTCTTTTAGGAAAGAGGTTCTAAATAGAGGAGTTTTGGGCTGAGTAGGGAGTGGGCTAGGGAAATTTTGGGTTATTTTGGTAATTGGGCTGGTACAAATGCCCCAGCCCAATTACATTGAAGAATAAACAAGTCCCCTTTCTTTTTTCTTTGTATTTTAAACCTAGCCCCCTTAATCGAAACACCAATTTCAAATTGATTTTGCACAAGTGACCTATTAAACTAATTGATTAAAGTTAATATACATATTTTGTGGTTTTCATGTATTAATCTAACAATTGAAGAGTAATTAATTTCTAAAAATATAAATTAAACCTAAGATGACATGAAATGAAAAATGTAATATTTTTTTATGATTTTTCTATGATTTTAAAATATTAAACATGCATGAAATGCAACTAAACAAAAGCAAAGTTCCTAAAATTCATTAAAATTAATTTTTGATTATTTTTAGGAGTAATTTCCTTGCGGAACAAAATTGGGTGCTCACAATAAGAACAGTAGATAAGTAAGAGCGAGTAAAAGAGCAGAACGTTTATATTTTTCAGTGAATGCGTATGTGATTCGTCCTTTACAAATGAACAGGGTTCCTCTTTATATAGTAGAGAAATTCTAAATAAGGTATATCTCTAATTTCGGAAGCAAAATACAAGATTGATATCAATAACCGTTTAATGATTCTGCCAATTCTGAGATTCCCGCCAAGATGGGCGGTCAATTACAACTATCTCGTTATTCCGTTATTTCGGTGTCGATTTAGTCTGATCTCGATCCCTCAGTCCTCGTGTTCTTCGAGCCCGAACATGCTTCGATACGGACTCACTCTCGAGGTAGACCCTCGAGCCCGTAAAATCGAGTGGGGTCGATTTTTAGCGTATACATATCCCTTTGTTTCTTTTTACAGACAACAAAAAAGATTAGTGGCAGTGAGAGGGAGGAAGAGATCCGTACAATGCTCTTTGTAATTAGTTTTTAGTGATTGGCAACTTAAAATTCGGGAAATAGACAGGAAACTAACCTCAAGGGGCTTTTTCTCCACTATTTTTCTATTTGTGCGTGTTATCCTTGCTCAGGATCCTCCCCTATATATACAACTACCAACTGTAGAACAACAATAATATCGAAATCAAATTGAAGAAAAGAAATAAACAAATTCGAAAGAAATGGCAAGCATGGCTCTAACACCTACTACTCTCACAAAGCTCCAAAATGCCAGAGCTATTATTGGTCATACCCCTTTGAGCTCTAGAGTTTTTCTTGGTGCACCACCAAGACCTCTCCAGGTAACCAATTAATATTTATATATGAATTTAAGCTATATACACTTACCGTTTAAATAATTTTTACATTATCATGGATTATAACAAGTTATTACTATATTTTCTACGTATTGAAGTTCTACCTATTATATAATTAAGTATCAATATTTACATTTTTATAATTGGATTGATCTGTGGGTAACAGGTAGCTAAACGCCATCTAGCTATGGTAATTAAAGAAGAGGCTCGTAACGCAGCTGGAAAAGGAGCTGATGCAGCGAAACAAGGCGCTGATGCGGCCAAAAGGGCCGGCCAAGAAGCCAAAAACGAGACTGCCAATGCTGCTGATGAGGTAATTAATTAATTATAATGTCTATATCCTTTATTTATTTTCTGCTAAACATATAATATGGGATCGGAGTACTAATATATTTGATATGAAATTAGGCCATGCGGAAGACGAAGGTAATGGGAGATAAGGTGGCGGACGCAGCACAGGACATGGCTGGAAAAGCAAAAGAAACAGCACAAGAGGCGTGGGGATCAGTTAAGGACACCACACAGAAGATGAAAGAAACAGTGATGGGCAAGGCCGAAGAATCAAAAGAGGCTATCAAAGATAATGTCAACCGCAACATGAACGCTAAGAATTGAAAATTTTCTATTCAGAGACATTATCTCTTAATGTTGAAACCGCAGACACAAGTTTGCTGAGTTTTATATATAGTGAATGTGTAGATTGATTAGAATTTTGCTTCTTTGATAATTCATTCAGGCTTGTGTGCCCTCATATGTAGGTCACGACCTGTGTGTTCATACTGTTTTAATTACTCATTATATGCATGACTTTTCATAATTCAAGGGTGCAGCTGTTGAAAACCTGTGTTCGATACTAGAAAATCAGAGAAGAAAAGAAATGTTACTTTCTATTTACCCTAAAAATCGAGTAACAATTAAACTTGTATTGTGGTTTTAAGGATGTGTGATTTAATCCAATGCCAATTGATAAATAAAGAGCTAAATAGATAAATTGGAAAATAAAATAAATCAAACCAGTCTACAAGCAACGCCTCGACCTCGATTCGAGATGGTATCGAGGTATGACAATAAGAGCAATAAAGAATGAAGCAACAATGAAGAACAGTAAAATAAAGAGAGCAACGGATGTGTGTATTCTTATCAGTGAATAATGAATGAAATTTTTATAAATGAATGAGATCCCCTTTTATATAATAGAGGAATCCTAAATAAGGTACAATTCTAATAACGGAAGTAAATCCCATGATTGACATCAATAAACGCTTTGATTTGATCTGTTCCAGGATTTCCACCGAGATTTTCGACTGAATCCTGATATATCGCCACTCCGTTATCATGCCTTACTCGAAGTCAGTTATGCTTGGTCTCGATTGTTGCTGGCCTCGATCTCAATGAACACTTCGATCTCCAGATCCGATGTTCTATCTTCGAGCTCGAGCCGGATCTATTATGGACTACCCTTCGAGGTAACTCCCCTGCCAATGAAATCAGGTATGCCCGATTTCGACCGTATACAAATAATCCCCTCATTTTTTGGAGTATAACGAGAAGAAACAAAATTGAGACACCGATTTAATACCTCGATCAATTCTGACGTCAATCTTGTGACGTAGGCGATAAAAGTGATTGAAACGCTGCGTCTGCACAATTCCCAAGGTTATTAATTAATGCCAGTTGATGGTCGGCCACCAATGCTTTCAAACCGTCAAAATGGCCATTATAAATAGATCAACTTCATAATCTTCTCAAACTTTACTTTTAAAACTCTTCTAATCTCTAAAAGCTCTTCTATTCTCTTCAAGTTCATCATCTTTGCTAGTTTCCGTTTGCCAATCTCTTATTAAAACATGAATTTCACCTTCTTCTTTCTTAAACCTCATATAGCAATGGCAAAAACATAAAAGACTGTTCCTCAAAAAAGAAAAGGCCTCATCATCGCAGCTGGCCGGTGACAAAACGCCGGTGGAGCCACGCGTTGAAGAATGCACTCCCCGGCCATGCGAGCTTACTTTCGACTTCAAAGTCGAAAACCCTCTTCGGTTCCTGGCCGATGTGAGCCCATGTCTAGATACATCTGTTCGATCTTAGAAGGTGATCTCGAGCTGGTGAAAAAAGACTGCCATGGGGAGAATAAAGAAGTGGTGATTCCTACCCCCAAGGAGGACATCACCACTCATGTGGAAGGGTTCTTAAGCGTGTATACTACCCTTTCACACTGGGCCCCGTCGATCCCGTCATACTCGACTTTTGCCGTCAATACCAGGTAACCCTAGGCCAGATCTACCCCTCTTTTTGGCGCATTGTCATTTTGCTCAGATTCTTCACGAGCAAGGTCGAGGGGATGTCTTTCACCCTCGATCATCTCATTAGGCTATACAGCCCCCGTCTTTATCGGGACGGACTGATAAGGCTTCAGCGCCGGGCCACAAAGGTGCTATTCTCAAGCATAGACGAGGACTAAGACCGAGGATGTATGGGCTGGTTTATCCGAGTCAGGACCTCTGACTTAATCCCCGCTGAGAAGATTCCATTCCTCGAAGAATGGAACATGAAGCATAAGTAGAACCTCACCGATAACGTTTGATTACTTGTTATGCTTCCTTTACCTCTTCTCATCTATATTCTTCTTTATGGTGCATCTTCCTCATGGTTTCCTGGTGCAGTCCCGAACCTTGGAGGTTGGGTTCGAAAACTGGCCTCAACCTATTCGTATGCTGAGTGCTCGTGGCGTGATTTGGACAAGGGTCGATGGGAGGCCAAAATTCATGGTAAGTTCCTCTGCCTGTGTTTGATGCTTTCCTGTATAATAGTCTTTTTAACTTGATTTCTTCTCATACAGGTCTCGGAGACAATATCGCCATGAGGCCGCCTCCACCCGGGGAAGAGAAGGTCCCGAAGCAGACTAAAGAAAAGAAGAGGAGAGCGCCTTACCTCCAGATACTCCGAAGCCTAGGAAGAACAAGGCTCGAAAGTCAAAGATTGACCCCGCCGTTCTATCTGCCGATGTAGTCCAACAACTACGGGAGGAAGACGAGTAGTGAGAGGATGCCGACTGCCTGCTGGTGGTTCGGAAGAGGGGAAGCACTGAATCTTCGAAAACTGTTGAGCCGGAGACGATCGAGGAGGTTCAGCCACGAACCGAGGTGATCTCGGAAGAAGATCCGAGCAGAGTCCCCGAGTATTCGGGTGTTGATGATGCCTCCCGCCCTGATGAACAACCGGCGGGTGTGCCCGAAGGGTCTAGTTCTGAGGCCCTTCAAAGAGAAGAGAATGCCCCAAGTGACTCGCTTGTGGCAATTAACATTGATGACTCGCTGCCCGGCCCCACGTTCTCTGAAGGGTAGTTTCGGGAAACCGATCCATCGGGACCCCCGATGTGGGGACGGCCCCCAAAGGGGATGATATATTCTGAAGTTGCTTCGCGGGGTCGATGATGTTCCCGACCTGGATGCATCACTCATTTTTTATGAGGCTCAGCGGCTTCTGAATCAAGTAAGTTTTAGCCCATGTTATCATGTTTGCATTTGTTTTTATTTCTCTAAGTCTGATTTCCTTCTAGTCTGTACAGGCTACGACGCTCCATCAATAAGCATCTTCCAAATACCAGGCCGAGCTGACCCGATGTGAGGCTGATCTAAAAAAGCTCACGGAAGAGAGAGACTCCCTCAAACTCCTCTATGTGCAAAAAGAAGAGGAGACCAGGAGTCTTCAAGTCGAGCTGACAAGAGCTCGTCAAGATCAGACCGAGCTCATCAAACGGGTAATGTAAATTTTGGAAGCTTGTTATGCATTAACTTGACATTGGCGACTAACACTTTGATCCTGCAGGCTCAGCAAAAGGGTGAGTTGGTTGAGCAGTTTCGTGAAGCGGCTAAGATGAAAGAAACAAAGACTTTGGGTTGAAGCAGAACATGGACTGTCTTGCCTTGGAAAAGGATTCGGTTCGGGCCTAGTTGTCTTCGGTCGAGCGTCAACTCCAAAGTGTGAAGGAGGGGAGCTTGGCCCGAGCCAAGAAAGTTGAAGAACTCGAGGCTCGGTTGGCTGTTGAGCTTGCAAGGGCCTAATCCGAGGCGGAGGCGCTCATGGCCTCTTACCGAGTTGACGCTGAAGCTGCTAACACTCGGGCAAAGGAGATTACCATTTGTACTGAGTTTAAATTATGCTGTGTCATCGAGCATCCTAGGCGCCAGTCTCGGAAAGAGACTCTTGAGGAGGTACATGCTCGTGGCTTCGACCTCGCGGATGATATCGAGAGTGCGAAGGTGTTGGAGGACGAGGCCGAAGCTTTGCTTTTCGATGATGAAGACTCCGCGAGTGGATCCAAGAGCGAAGGAGATGAAGATGAAGCTTCCGAAGAAGTGGCTCCCGAGGTGGACTAGGCACTTAGGATTTTTTTCTTCTTTTTGTTTTTGGATTTTTTGTGTAAGAACCTGTGTGGTCTTTGTAAATACTTTGCATATATGAAAGATTCCCTTTCTTTCCGTTTTGTATATGATTTTGTGATAAATTTTGTTTCGCCTTTGCTTTGTGAAAACTTTGTTGCTGCAACCTCTATAATCGAGTGAGAACTTGCTCGAACTTACAGTAGAACAAACCCTTAGGTTTTTTAGTTAAGCGAGGGCGAGTCCCCTAGCTCAACAATACATTTGGGCTTTTGATTTCAGATGTCTTGATCGAAGCCATACTTTCATTGTTTTTATAACCGAGTTCGAGTAAGTTTTGAACTTACAGTAACAGACCCCTTTAAGGTTTTATATCAAATAATGATGAATCCTCGAGCTACATTTGAATGAGTTTTATTTGAGCTCGAAATAGTGGAACCGTTAGGTTCAAATTGAGTGAGAAAAAGATCTTGAACTCTAAGTGTATTGGACCTTAGGCTTCTTAGATTGGGCAGATATGGCCTCTAAATGATGGCTATTACTTCCCTCTTTCGGCTTAAAAATACTTAGTGAAAATTTCTTTATGCCTTAGCATATATTTTTTACCCATTCGATTTTTTGAGGGTTCGATGTCGATCGAAACTCATTTGCTTTTTGTGTCTTTGCATATTTGTGTTAAGATAATTTGATAACTCTTAAGGTTTTTCGAGGCTGATTTTATCGAAGCCCTTTTGATTATTTGCCGAGGGCAACATTTTTTAACCGGTTTTCAAAAGACTCGAAGGCCTATTTTTATAGCGGGATTCAGACGTCTCTGAGCTGCATTAATTTTCCGTAGCCTTTGAGTATGACTCTTGGGCTTATTTCCCAATAACACTTCAAACTTGTTCGAAATATTAGTCCCCGAGAATGACGGCCTTGGCCTATAGATTGAGGGGTGCCTCTTTGAGGTCTTATGAATTTGAGTTTGGATAACTCAAATACGTCGATCGTCGACGGAAGTCCCCAAGTGTTTGAAGTATATTTGCATTTGGCCCTTGATCCATTTCTTATAAAATCACAAGTATGGAGCTCGCATAGTAGAAAATTTTCTTCGAGACACAAGATATTTGAAATAGAAAAAATGCTTCTTTGAATAATTTATACATACGTACATGTTTTGTCATCGGGGTTCGATTAATCTATATGGACACGGTTCATTCGACCGTTTATCCCATTAAAAAGTTTCCCAATCGAGACCCTTTGACACGAAGTACTTTTCTCAAAAATATAACATCCGAGGGTGATGCCCCCTGGTGTATTGGTAAAAAAGAGTTTCACACGTAAGCTAGCTTTTGACAACTCAACCAGTCACGTGGACACAGGAAAACGCGACGATGTGATTATTTGAAGAGGTACGGTACAAAGAGGCACGATTCAGTAAACCCTCGAGCTTATCAGCCACGGGAAACTCAACCTGATCAAAACATGGGAGAGGCACGGTCAGAATGAATCTAGACAAAGCTACGGGCAGATTCAAAGACCCACAATTGATTACTCGAACGTTATGTAACCGTACCCCAATTATCGTTATCCTTTGTAACACCTCATTAATGTCATAATTAGTCATTAATGATCAACTATAGCAAGAATTGTACGTTATAAGAATCTCCTATATAAGGGAGGGGAATACAGCTTGTAAAGGCATCTGATTCTNAGACGCCACCTCCCAATAATACCATCACTATGGAAAATCCTCAATCTGGGTTGGAAAACTCAGGAAGAGGAGATACTCCTAATGAATCTCTCGAAACGAGACCAGGTATATCTAATAACTCAGAATTACAAAATTTACTGCTAACCATGCAGAAACAGATGAAGGAGCAGAACGATCGCATCGAACAAATTCCTGGAGTACCACCTATCATCAAAGGCATCGATGTTGATAGATATTCTCAACAACCTTGGAAGCCAAGTGCGGCACCCTTGCCTATACCCAAGAAGTTTAAAATGCCTGACTGTCCCAAATATGATGGAACAACTGACCCACGCGACCATGTGACTGCTTTCACTACTGGGGTAAAAGGCAACGACTTAACAAAACAAGAGATTGAATCAGTCCTTGTCAAAAAATTTGGGGAAACACTTACCAAAGGGGCCCTAACCTGGTATTCTCTTCTCCCTGAAAATTCTATTGACTCTTTTGCTGAGCTTGCAGATTCGTTTATAAAAGCACACTCTGGTGCACAAAAAGTTGAGAAGAGAATGGAAGACATATTCAAAATAAAACAAGGAGACACGGAACTACTCCGTGAGTTTGTAGACAAGTTTCAACGAGAAAGAATGCAGTTACCCAGGGTGCCTGATAATTGGGCAGCCGTGGCATTTGCAAGCAACCTAAACGATAAAAGATCAGAAGCCACGAGACGACTTAAGGAAAGTTTAAGAGAATTCCCCGGTACAACATGGAACGATGTATATAACAGTTACAATACTAAACTCAGAATAGAAGAAGATATCATTGCTTGTTCGAGAGATGAAGATTATTCCAGATCCAAACATCCTGAATTAGATAGAAGATCAGGTAAAAATAGGTACGATCCTTACTTAGGACCCTCGAGACGCGATATTCTCCCCAGGTTCGAAAATACTAGGTCGGACTATAGACCACAAGGAAGAGACGTAGTCTCATCCTCGTCTAGATCCAGAAAAGATCGAGATGAACGACCTAGGGGTAATACTCAAATTGGGGATCATACCTTTAATGTAAGTACTACTGAACTTGTCTCAATATTGAGGAACATGGGATACAAGGTTAAGTGGTCCAAAGAGATTCGGTCAAATCCAAGTAGAAGGAACCGAGATCGCTGGTGTGAATTCCACAACGATCATGGGCACAAAACTGCGGATTGTAGATTCTTACAAGGTGAAGTAGAAAATTTATTGAAACAGGGCTATTTAATAGAATTATTTAGTGATAAAGGTAAACATGCATATATGAGGAACATGCAGGAGCCCCCAAAGCCTCCTTCTCCAAAACGAACCGTCAACGTGATACACGGCGGTGAAGAAGTAAACAGACTGATATGCAAAACAACCACAAAGTTCACAATTACACATGGGAAACGGACTCGTGAAAATATTGGAGAAGACGATATAACCTTCGATGATGCAGATATCGGCGGATTAATGCTTCCGCACAACGATGCTCTGGTAATATCTTTACTTATTCATGAGATTAACGTAAAAAGAGTGTTGATTGATCCAGGCAGTTCAGTCAACATCATTTTGCTAAGAGTCGTGGAAGAAATGCTACTGGGGAATCAAGTAATCCCAAAAGCACGAGCCATATCAGGGTTTGATAACTCTACGGTTATAACAAAAGGAGAAATTGAGCTTAGCACTTATGCTGAGGGGGTCATCAAAAGCACCAGGTTCCAAGTCATCGATACTGACATGGCTTATAACGTGATCATGGGAAGGCCATGGATCCACGACATGAAAGCGATACCATCCACGTTGCATCAGGTAATTAAATTCCCCTCTAAATGGGGGATTCAACAAATCAAAGGTGATCAGCAGACCACAAGAAATAAACTCTGTGGTACACTACAACAAGAAAATAGAGGTGGAAGAGTTATAGGATAAGGGAATCTCCCAAGCAGGTAACGCCGCCCAAACATGCATGGAAGAAATTACTACCCAAATAGGTACGAAAGGTATTATTGCTGAAACAGGTACGAAAGAAAATACTTACGAGAAGGAGAATCAAGTTACCACAGAAGGTGTACTATGCCACACAAATGCAGATTCCAGACCGGATGTCATTCGTGAGCCGGAGGAAGATGAGCATATCAAAAAAACTACGGAGGAGCTCGAAGCTATTCCATTATCTGAACAAAAGCCTGAGCAGAAAGTGTATATAGGCACGAGGCTAGGCCCCACTCGAAGAGGTAAGTTAATTGATTATTTAAAGGCTAACGCAGACTGCTTTGCATGGTCCTACTAAGATATGAGAGGCATCCCACCAGAAGTGATGACTCATAAACTAAATGAAGATCTATCCTTCATACCTGTTAAGTAGAAGAAAAGAAAGCAAGGACCATTCAAGAACCAAGTGACCAACGAAGAGGTACAGAAGCTTTTGAAGATTGGTTTGATACGAGAGGTAACGTACCCTAACTGGCTAGCAAACACCATGGTAGTACCTAAAAAGAATGGCAAATGGAGAGTATGCGTAAATTATACTGACTTAAATAAAGCATGCCCAAAGATTCATTCACATTGCAACATATAGATCAGATGATTGATGCCACAGCAGGTCATGAATTATTGAGCTTCTTAGATGCATATTCTGGTTATAATCAGATTAAAATGAATCCCTCAGATGAGAAAAAAACTTCCTTTATTACAAATAGGGAGACTTACTGTTATAAAGTTATGCCTTTTTGCTTGAAAAACGCTGGAGCCACCTATCAAAGGTTAGTGACTAAAGTGTTCCAAGAACATCTTGAAAAGACGATGGAAGTATATATTGATGATATGTTGGTAAAATCAACACAAGCACAAGACCATTTCCAGCATCTCTCTACTGCTTTTGATATTTTACGCAGGTATAATATGAAGCTAAATCCAGAGAAATGCGCTTTCGGAGTGCAATCAGGTAAATTTTTGGGTTTCCTTGTATCGAACAGAGGAATAGAGGTAAATCCCGCTCAAATTAAAGCTATAGAGGAAATACCTGATATTTTAACAAATAAAAAGGAAGTTCAAAGACTAACAGGGAGAATAGCAGCTTTGGGAAGGTTTATTTCTAAGTCTTCCGAAAAAAGTTTTAAATTCTTCTCAGTTCTCAAAAAGCAGAATCAGTTCGAATGGACTGAAGAATGTCAGCAAGCCCTCAAGAATCTGAAGATTTATCTATCGAAACCACCATTGCTTTCAAAGCCAAAATAAGGGGAGAGATTGTATATCTACCTGACTGTCACAGAAATTGCTGTAAGTGCAGTACTGGTAAGAGAAGAAAAAGGTAAACAATCACCTATCTATTATGTAAGTAAAACTTTGCTAGATGCTGAGACTAGATATCCACATCTGGAAAAGTTAGCCTTAGCTTTAATAATGGCATCTAGAAAATTACGACCATATTTTCAATGCCACCCAATCACCGTTGTGACCTCATATCCTTTAAGAAATATTCTGCATAAACAGGAATTGTCATGAAGATTAGCCAAGTGGGACATAGAATTAAGTGAGCATGAAATAATCTATCAGCCTAGGATTGCAATTAAGTCTCAAATACTAGCTGATTTTGTTGCTGACTTTAGTAATAACATTGTATCTGAAGTAGAAAAAGAGTTACAACTCTTTAACGGTGTTAATCCAGGCCTATGGACCTTGTTCACCGATGGTTCTTCAAATATAAAAGGTGCCGGCTTAGGCATAGTCTTAATATCACCTACGGGTGAAAAAACACGACAAGCTATCAAGTGTTATCCTATAACTAACAATGAAGCAGAGTATGAAGCTGTTATTGCAGGGCTTGAACTCGCACGGGAGCTCTCAATCGAGCAAATTGTGATCAACAACGACTCCCAACTGGTAGTAAATCAGATACAGGGGACTTACATCGCTCGAGAGACTAGAATGCAACAGTATCTTGAAAAAGCACGAGAGCTCGTGAGACAATTCAAAACATGGAAGGTAATGCAAATACCTAGAGAGGAAAATGCAGAAGCAGATGCATTAGCTAACCTCGCAGCAGTCACGGAAGTAACGAACAAAGACAATACAATTGTCGTTCAACTATTTCATTCAATAATAGACCAGGACAGGAATGAGGTGACTTTCAACAACTTAACTTGGGACTGGAGAAACTAAATTCTTATTTTTTTGCAGAATGGCACCGTACCTGTCGGAGGACCCCTAGCTAAATGCCTCGGGCCTAACCAAACGGAATTTGTGATGAAAGAAGTCCACGAAGGACACTGTGGAAATCACTCAGGGGCGAGATCCTTAGTGAAAACCCTAATCAGAGCTGGATACTATTGGCCTAAGATGGAAGAAAAAGCCGAGAACTTCATATCCAAATGTGACAGGTGCCAAAGGTTTGACAATAACATGCATCGACCAGCAGAATTATTGCATCCGATAATATCCCCATGGCCTTTCATGAAATGGGGTATGGACATAGTGTGACCTCTTCCCACAGCTAAAGGACATGTACGGTTTTTACTCGTGCTAACCGACTATTTTACAAAATGGGTAGAGGCAGAAGCGTTCAAACAAGTGCGAGAAAAGGAAGTTAAAAGATTCTTATGGAAAAACATAATATGCCGCTTTGGAATACCAAAGGAAATTGTGTGCGATAATGACCCATAATTCATAGGCTCGCAAATCACAGAATTCTTCGAAAGTTGGCAAATCAAACTGATCACTTCAACGCCGTACCACCCCGTGGATAATGGTCAATCTGAGTCAACGAATAAGGTCATCATCAACAATCTAAAGAAGCGGCTGGATAAAGCCAAAGGAAACTGTCATGATGAGTTACCCGCGGTACTATGGGCATACAGAACAACTTCAAAAATAGCCAAGAGAGAAACTCCGTTCGTACTTGTTTATGGCTCAGAAGCCTTAATACCTACGGAGATTGGCGAACCAAGAATAAGGTTCTCAACAGCCATGGAGGGAGAAAACAACGACGAATTGAGGACCAACCTGGACCTGTTCGAACCACGGAGAGAAGCATCATTGATACGGATGGCAGCTCAAAAACAAATCATAGAGCGTTATTACAACCGTAAATCTCATCTCAGGTACTTCAAGATTGGGGACTTCGTCCTCAAAAAAGTCTTTCAATCAACGAAAGAAGCAGGTGCAGGAAAGCTAAATCCAAACTAGGAAGGACCTTACAAAATCCGAGGCATAGCTGAGAAAGGCGCCTATGAGTTGGAAGCTATGGATGGCAGAGTTCTACCAACAAGCTGGAATGCCGTCCACCTAAAGAAGTATTACTTCTAAATGAAAAGAATACCCCCCGTCAGGTATCACACGTTCGATTTTATTTTGAACATTTAAAAAATTTTACTAACTTTTTTAGATGATAGATATAAAGCTAACCCATCACCAGATGATGATATTAGACCTGAAAAGACGCGAGGAAATAACACAATTCCCGGTCTAGGGTTACACTTTCTGATGGACGTTTTAAAAGGGTTAAGCAGTCATCATCTAAAAAACTATATACCTTCGAGTCCGGAATGTTTTTCCTTTTCAGGAAAAGGACCACAAGGAAGGAATAATCAAGTGCTCGAGATTTCATTCTTCAAAGCTCAAACACTTGGGGGACTATACAGTATGGAAGGCTAAGACGAAGCAAAGAAGACTATCAGAAAGTCAAAATCTCGAGCCTGAAGACCATCTACCCAACGAGACAAGTGACACAATCAGAATCGAAATAAATCAAAAGAGCCATCCAAATACATAGCCTAATGCAAAAAGCAAAAACCTTCAAACATGTTCAAGTTGAAAGGAAAAATATTAGTCACAAGAAAGAAATGTACATCTTTATACTTATTCAAAGCTGTTGTAACAAAAACAGTTAGGGGTAAAAGATCATCATCAATGTACTCATTCAAAAAACTGTTCTCAAATAAAACAGTTATGGATGAAAGATCTAAATCCTTGTATTTGTTCAAGAAACTGTTATCAAATAAAAATAGTTACGAATAAGAAAATATTTCCCTCGTACTTATTAGAAAACATTTTCCAAAACAGTTGCGGGTAAAAATCCCAATGTTTATAAAAACTGTTACTAGTAAAAAACAATTGTTTCCTTGTATTAATATCGAAAAACTGTTACACATGAAAAATAGTTACGAAATACAAGAGTACATCAAATCTGTTAAACAAAGACAGTTGCAAACATGAGTTTTAGACGATAACCAAACACATGTAAAATGTCATGGAAGTTCAAACAAAAAACTTTCCTTGGAAACATTCTTAAACATGTGTAAAATTCCTATCACTCTATTGCATTATCATGAAGTTGAGACGTCTTCTTCATGTCAATTATAAAGGGCCCTCTTCCATAAA